>VZTI01000924.1:671559-795475 GCA_013397865.1 Struthidea cinerea | reverse complement strand
GGGACTTCTGGTCATTTGGCCACTCAGGAGCTGGGTTGGGGCTCCAGGGGCAGGTGTGGAGCATTGCCTCTGGTGTGCCAGGGATTGTGGCCACTTCAGGGCTGGGACAGAAGCCCAGTGGGGTGGGGTGGGGTGGAGTGGAGTGGAGTGTGCAGGGCATCGCATCGCATCGCATCGCATCGCATCGCATCGCATCGCATCGCATCGCATCGCATCGCATCGCATCGCATCGCGCCGCTCTCCACTCCCGACCGACCTCGCCCCGCAGAGCCCCAGCGCACCGTCGGCTCCCCGATGCCAGGTGAGGCGCAAGGCGGGGAGGTGCCGTGCCCGCCGCGAAGCCCCCTCGGGGGGGCGGAGGGGGCTGTCAGCCCGCTCCCCCGCCGGCCGCTCGGAGCTCGCTGTGGGCAGCCGCCCCCCCGCCGACCCCGCGGGGACTCGGGGTGCGAGGGGAGGGGAGCAGCCGCGGGGCAGGCGGGTATGCGGCACCTGCCCGCAGCAGCCCTGCCGCCACCGCGCCCGCCGTCCGGGCAGGGTCTGTCCCGCCGGGAACCGCTGGATTCGAGAGGTGAGAGAGGCTTCCTGGCGGCTGCCGGTAGTTGGCTGTAGCGGTGGTACCCTGGGGGTGCCAGGTAATAGGAGTTCCCTGTAGGACAAAGAAAGTGTAGACAGGAAGCGCTGGCGGCATCCCTGCGTCCTTGCAAAAATGTGTGGAGTTGGCAGTGCTGAAGTTATTTGGCTGTACCCAGAGAACTGGATTTCTACGCATTCCAGGGAATGCTTCTGCTCCATTCACTGTGAGTTGAGACACATATGGAGATGCAATTATGTGGTTTATAACTGCACAGTGCTACAGGGCAAACCCAGCATCACGTTTAGAGTCACTTTATCCAGCTATGGTTGGGTACAGAGGATTGTATTTACACGGAAGAGAGAGGAGATTGTATCATGGCGCTGAAAAAGGTACTGAAAAGTACCCTTATTACTCAGAACCATAATCTAGTTTAGATCTCATTATCCTACAAGGATTTGTGGCTGAATATTGTGCTCCAAAGTAAAGATGTGCTAGCAATAAGCTGTATCTCCTGTAGTGTCATATGGTTTCTATGCCAGCTACTGAAATTTAATGGAGAAAATATGAATGTATATTCTTTCTGTATGTCTTTCCTTTCTTTAAGAACATTTCCATTAAAAGGACCTTTAACTTTTATAATTTCTCTTCCCTTCACCTGATGTCACATTTTACTTCTGCCATCAAGAATAGACCCAGAATAAGTGTTACAAGAATCAGTCAAAATAAAAATTCTGATTTTATATGTATAGTTGCTGTTTATGGCATTTCATCAGGAAAATTGCACTATTTATAGTTGATAAATATTATTTCCCCAATACTTACTACTTTTCAATTTATTCATAGGAGTTATGCTGAAGAGGAGAGGGTTGTTGTGGCTTGCTGTCTTGATAACCCTGTGGGTTTCCTCAAATGCTCAGGGTAAGTTCAGACACTTCTTAACTGGATACAGAGTAACTCCCAAAGTTAAAGTTGTTGTAAATGTTGGCTTACCTGAACTACAGTGGGAAAGGTAATAATAAAGGAATTTTTTAGAATTTCCTGGGGTATTTGTGCTAGATATACCTTGCCAATGCTAAATGAAGATTTCTCAATATATCTCAAAATTGCTTTCTTTAGAAATTATTGATTAATATGTGTATAATCCCAGAAATAATTGATATACTTTTCTGTATGGTGGAAATGTATGGTGAAAGTAGCATAGACAGAATCACTGTGTGGGATGAATATTTTAAAAAGATAGAGGTGGAGAAATAGACATGCACAGACCAAATCTAAGTAGAATGCAAATTGGCATAATGCCAGGCCCTCATTTACACCTCACTTCTTGGTTGCAGTCTTTAAAAAGCAAATCTCTTTTTTCCGGTTGTCCTGTAGGCACATGGATCCTCATAATTTGATTTCCATTATCTGGTAATCAAAATATAGAAATTGCCTCAAATTCCTTATCCATTGATATATATTGAAATGTTTAATGAATAAATTGCTACAGGCATCCATGTGTAGGCATACATGTGACATATAGCATATATATATGCAAGTATGTACTATATAGTGCTATAAAATATGAAGCCATGCATATAAATATATAATCCAAAGTATTTGTACACATAGAAGAAGAGAATTTTTGTGGAAATGAAAATGTCGGGTAGTAAGTATGATTCACTTGCCTGCTGGTAGGAACAGTTCCATTTGTGGAAGTGGGAAAGTACTGGGTTTACCCTGCTGGTCCTTGATGTCTGTCATATAATTGCAGTTACTAAGTATAGTGTACAGGGTTGGTTGTTGTAAGACTTTTCATAGACGCATTGTCACACACTGTTAACTTTTTCAGATGGTGACAAGGAAGAGGAGACTACCTTTGATTTACTTCAAGTCAGTAGCATAAACCGAAAGACAATTGGAGCAAAGGTGTTCCGGGGCCCAGACCCCACTGTGCCAGCATATCGTTTCATTCGGTTTGACCATATACCTCCATGTAAACCGGAGAAATTAAAAAAGATTGTAAAACTAATACGGCAGAATGAGGGCTTTATCCTTTCAGCCACCCTGAGGCAGGACAGGCAATCTAGAGGCACTATCCTTGCTTTAGAGGGTCCCGGCATCAGTGAGAGGCAGTTTGAGATAATTTCCAATGGTCGGGCCAACACCCTGGACCTTATCTATTGGGTGGATGGCTTCCAGAACGTGATTTCCCTGGAAGACGTGGACCTTGCTGACTCACAGTGGAAGAACCTCACCGTGCAGATAACAGGGGAGAACTACAACCTCTATGTTGGCTGTGACCTTATTGACAGCTTCATCCTGGAGGAGCCTTTCTATGAGCAGCTGAAAGCAGAGAGCAGCAGGCTGTACGTGGTGAAAGGGTCCACTCGGGAGAATCATTTCAGGGTAGGTGACCTGCAGAAGCTGGGGTCTCTGGTGTGGTAAGAAGGTAACTGCAAATAGTTTGGGAAGATGCAGTAAGCGCAGTTTTGTTCTCCCAATGCCTCTTGGATTTGATGGGGTCACAGGTGTTCCCAAGCAGACTTTCTTCAGAGTGAGTTTTTATTTAATTGCTGGATCTGTGTTGTGTCATTTTGGGGTTCCTGAAAGCAAAGGCCTGGCAAAGCAAAGTCTAAATTCAGGAAAAGTGTGCAAAACCGATTTTTGGGCTTTCCTATACAATCATCCCTTTTCTTTTCCACATGTAAGCCTTCTTGAGATGTTGGATTTTTGTGGTGATTTGTAGAATTCTTGGAAAATTTCTTGACGAACTCGTTTTCCATGGAAATATATCTATTCAAATAATGAGAACATGTCAATATTTTTACTTTTTTACTTTTTATTTGAAAGAAGAAGGGAAAAAAGAATTTTTAAGGGAGCTGAAGCATGTGGTATTGGTCAATCCTGTAACAGAACATCCTGGTTTGCCATTTTGAGCATTGCTTTTCAATTTAAATCAAAAAAGAGGAAAAATTTGAAAAAAATAAATAGAATAAAAAGATTTGATCAGCCCTGTAAATGAGATTCTTTTTCTTTTTGTGGAAAACATTTGAGATGAAGTACTTAAAAGCTTTCTGATTTTCCTATCAAATGAAAACAGCCTCCTGCCTCATATCATATAGTGATGTGATCTGGCCCAGCTACTTTAAGGATGGCTTCTTTTCTCTCACAGCTGATATCAAACTTGAACTCAGGGCTCCAGAAATTTCAAAAAGCCTTTTTTTTCCTCATCACGTTGTGCCATCTAGTTTTCAGGCAGAGCCTGACATGCTCGAGTCTGGTTCCATGGGATGACCAGTTTTGGCAGGGACATCAGAAGTTCTTGCCCACAGCCTCTCCATTCCTGCCTCCATGACTAAGTTACTCCATCAGTAGTGCTCATACGACTGTTTCTGAAACTGTACTGTTAATTGGCTCACTAAAACAATCTGGTTTTTAATTAATTTTTTTCTTCTTTGAGGTTTTTTTTTTTTTGTTTTTTTTTTTTCCAAGTGAAATAGATGCCAGTCTGGTTTTAGAGTGTTGTCTCAGGGTAGCATTAGCACAACTGAGAAAGCAGTGAACTATGGTGCATGGGAATAACTGGCTAAGGATGGAAGTGTGATGGTGCAGGAAAATTGGCTTTGACCTTATGACAAATGTCTTGTAGAACTACAATCTAAAATTCACTATGAAAATGGAGATTTGAGCTCACAGCGGATTAATATCTTTTATTATTACATGTTTCAGAGCATACCTAGCTTTGTGGCTTATAGTACTGAAATTGTATGTAAAAAAGCTATAACCACTTCGGTTTCTGTGTCTCAGGTTTAATGCCTTGTAGATTGTTTTTTATGTATTTTCTTATGTCTGAATCTAGTCAATAGCATGGAATTGAGACAGATCAGTTATTAGTTACTCAAAAATTGATCTTACTGTTTTTAATTGCTATTTAAAATTATTATTACAGGGTCTTTTGCAAAATATTCAGTTAATCTTTGATACTTCAATAGAGGATGTTCTGCGTAAGAAAGGATGCCAGAGAAGCCAGTCAAGTAAGGCTTTTGTTATCTTGTTAATACTGTTCAGTTGAATGTGAAAATTAGAAATGTCAGCGGTGACTTATTGTCCTAAAACTATGCGACAGATCCCTTTGAAATGAAAAGGAGAATGAGTTGCTTTTTGGTGGTAATGGGAACTTATATGTTTATATTATGTCATTTCTACTCTCTAGCCTATTATTTTAGTTCAGTTGCTTAGGTCTATAACTCTGAGTCTCTGTTTTTAAGTTGGGAGAAAAAAATGTTGAGCAAGAAATTAGTAGAAATGGAAGGAAAAATGCATATGTATGAAAATATATATTTTCTTACATGAGTTTTCTGTAATTCTTTGAGCATGAGACGGGTAATGTTGGTTCCGAATTCTGCTGCTGACTGTCAGTGGGCCCACAAACTAGTCTGCCATTCTTAAAGATACTGAATTCATTGGCAATATCTTTGACTGAAAGAGGCTTTGGGTTTGAATCCCAAAATATTGTTAATGAAAACATCCTCAGGAAAATAAGAAATCAAAGGAAGAGGTAGGGAAGGCATGTATGTTATGGGCTGACATGTGTTCTTTTTAGTCCAGTTCATACTTACCCCACCAGGAGGGGAGCACTCTGTGTGTAGGAGTGTAGTGGATTCCTCATAAAAGAATTGGATTTATTTGTCAAATGCGTCCTGAGGTTTTGTACTCAAGCGCATAGGAGGTGCTGACTGTTTTACTTCCCAGTGCTTGTAGCTGACAATAATTCTCAGCCAAGAATTATTTAGCAAATAATTCAATTCACAGTATTTTTACTTTTACTTTTCAACACGAAGAGAGCACTACAAGATGGAAATTTCTTGTGCAGTAACAGAAGGGAGCTAATAGCACAGTAAGGCCATCAAAATTACTTAAGAGGTTTGTTATGTGCATGTCTGATTCTGACATTGCCTATCCAGCTTAATTACATACTCACAGAATGGGTCAGGTTGAAAAGGACCACAGGGTGTCATCGGTGTAACCTCCCTGCTCAGGCAGGGTCATCCTAGAGCACACGGCACAGGATTGTATCCGGATGATTCTTGAATATCTCCAGTGAGGGAGACTCCACAACCTCTCTGGGCAACTGTTCCAGTGCTTAGTCACCCACACAGGAAAGAAGTTCTTCCTCATATTCAGATGCAACTTCCTGTGCATCAGTTTCTGCCTATTGCCTCTTGTCCTATTGCTTGGCACCACTGAAAAAAGTCTGGCTCCATCCTCTTGACACCCTCCCTTTATATATTTATACACATTGAAGATGTCCTCTCTCAGCTGTCTCTCCTTGAGGCTGAACAGGTCCAGCTCCCTCAGCCTTTCCTCAAAAGAGGGAGCTCCAATCCCTTAATTAACTTTGTAGTCCTTGGCTGGACCCAATCCAGGAGCTCCATATCTTTCTTGTACTGAGGAACCCAGAACTGGACACAGCACTCCAAATATTACTGAGGATGAGGAGAGGGGCAGAATGGTTCTTTTCTGCCCATCTCTCCAGCCTGTCGAGGTCCTTACGGGAGTCTGCACAGCCCTCTGGGGTAGTGGTCACTCCTCCCCAGCTTTGTGTCATCAGTGAACTTGCTGAGGAGGCATCTGTCCCTTCATCCAAGTCATTGATGAATGGTTTAAACAATACTGGGCCCAATATTGAAACTTGGGGGGCTGCTGCTAATGACAATTACCACAGTTGAAAAGCCCTGAGTGATGTTACTGACCTCAAGATACATATTTTCCCATTTTGATGGCCCACAGGCATTAAGATGACATATTTATGTGTTAGTGTCCCATAACAGCAAGGCAGATGTTACCAATGAAGTTCTCTCAGCCCTGAGGACACAAAAAGAGACAGGACTGTGTTTTCCCAATGTATCTTTAAGCCTAATATGGGAACGTAACATATGGTGAAATGGTGGCTTGGGAATGCTGTTTGGTTAAGGGTAGGAAAATATTCCTGTAGTGTAGTGGCTGCAAATCCTTTAGGCAGGGTTTATACACTGCACTGGATAGGAAAGATAACAAAAACACACCTAAATAGGCAGATCAATAAAGTCCCTTCTTGAGTTGTATCAACAGAATGACATTTGCATATGTGAAAGGATGCACATTTTGCTCTTCTGGTTTCTCATTTTAAAGATAATCATGTGGTCCTTAGGAAATTAGCAGGAAGCCAGCAGCAGAAAACTGATTTCCCAGTGATCCCCAGGCATCTTCTTTCAGTCACTGCCAAGTACCAGTAGGAAGTGAGGATTTAGTTCTTCTAACATAGTTTTGGTTTATGTTTCCTGCTGAGATTGCAACTTTATTAATGTCCTCAGAATGTTCCGGTCAAGGCACACTCCATGTTGGCTTGAAAAATATTAAATTAATGATCTGAGAAGTTCTGTGGGGGGATCTGAAAAATCTAATGTTTCAATGTGGTAGGAAAATTGCATTCTTTCCAGGGAATCAAAAAACAGCTGAAATAAACTGTTACGACACAGAGAGTTCTGATCTGCTATGTGGTTTTCTCCCATCCTGTAAATGAGGCTGGATGTAAATTGCTTCAACTTTGGAAAACTGCGAATAATTTTTTGTAGACCTTGGCTAGGGGCAGATGTTTCATAGCTCATTTAAAAGCACATCAAGCCAGTAATTTTAAGTTTGGTTGAGAAGTAATCACTTAATGTCATATTGTGGGTTGGTTCTTTGTTCTTTTATTTTTAGCCTTCCAAATGAAGGAATAATATTTTGCTCCTGTTTTCGTGTCCTTTTATGTTTAAATATAACACTTTACATTGTATGGTAAAGCATCAAATCAAGCCCTTAACATCTCTGAAGCTTGGCCCCCTTTGGTGATTGGTGTTGGGGTTTTGAAGCATATGTTTTATGGCACATGTTCCTGTGCTGATTTCTTCTTTTTAAATTGCTATATCCTTTGCTTGTCTTTTCTCTTTGGTAACCTTGAGCTATTCCAAAGTCACTAAATCTGGTAAATAAGTCTTTGTTGAGAGATAGGGTAGTGTGGATTTCTGTATAGCTGATACCAAAATTGAGTGTATCATGGAGTCCTTAGAGAAAGCTTCCATGGAATCCATAAGGCATTTACCTGATGGAGATTTAAATGCTTAACAGAACATGGACTGTTTTATGTAGTTATCTATGTGCTTTTTTTTATTAATTACAAATCAAGCTTTCTATTATGTTATTTTTCAGGAATTTGCTGTAGATAGGGATGTGTTTTAAAATAATATTAGAAGATGTCCAGTTCTCGCTGTCCAATGCATGCAAAGTTCTGTTTTAGTTACAATCTGCCTTTTGGAGGAGGGTTTGGAATGACAAATCAAATAATCAGTCTGATCTTAGCTTGACCTCCATTTCACTTCAGAATGAAACTATTGTTATAACAGCTCCTCTGAGCTTAACACTGGGCAGTGCAATATAGAGCAGCCCAAAGTCTGGTATACATTGCATAATGGTCCAAATTTGATCCAACCATGGAATTTATGGACAGAACAAGGACAACGACTTTCTGCAACGAAACTCTTTCTCCTGCCTTTTTCCCTGCCTTGAGAAAGTTTGGTAGGTCATGAACAAATCTGAATCCTTTTATGTCTGAGTGGCTAAAATGGGTTTGCTTTTTTGATACTGTGTTCTTTTGTTAGCCTTCTTCATAAATGAATGTGTTGCAGTGCCAACAATTTTAAAGTGAGGGTCATGTGAGACACAGCTTGGCTCTTAATTTTGAAAAGGGAAAGCCTATAATTGGAACCGGCTGACATCTAACTCCTCTTTTATTCATGGGTATAATAAGCATGAAGCTGTGCCAAAATGGATGTGTTTAAACCCTCCCCATGGGTGCCAATCTGTGATTTCAGCAGGAATATGTAATCTGTGGAAGAGCTTTGTATATGCTGCTTTTCTCTTTCATTCTCTTGCTACCAGCTGAAGTGAACACCATCAACGAGAGCACTGAGATCCTTCACTTGAGCCCTGCTGTCACAACCGAGTACGTGGGTGAGAAACCGGAGAAGGCCGAGTTCTGTGACCGCTCCTGTGAAGAGCTGGGATCAATGTTCACAGAGCTCACCGGCCTGCGCATCGTGGTGAACAACTTGGCTGATAACCTCCAAAAAGTGGTAGGTACCTGTAAATCTGGAGAACTGACAGACGTCTACTGTGCAGTGCTCTTTCCTTACTTATTTTGCGCCGGGGCAGTTAATAGAGATTTCTGTATTACATGTGAACGCTTGTTAGTATATCTACATAATGTAAAGATGTCCTCTTTTCATTGTGACTAGTTTGGTATTTCTTGAGTATAACACTTTAATCAGGACTTGGTTTTCACAGACTGGGTTTAAAAGAGCACACACACATGCACTCATACACAGGGGAAATCCTCCTAAAGGTTTGGAAGTTGAAAGCTAGCAATCCCAACCTTGCCTGCATACTGTTAAAGCCTTGTTACCATGTTTATACCATTTATGAATGCATCAGTAACTGGCTACGTGGGGTACCTAAACTGTAAGTAAATAGATGGGATTTTCATAGTTGAAGTATGACAGTGATGTTTTGCTGAAGTCTGCCCCTCTTCTTATTCTGAATCAGCTGTTTCTGAAGGAATTTTATTACTATGCCATATGTCTCAGGACTAAAATCTGCTCATCTAAAGATGAGCTGTACTAGAGGAAGGCAAAACAGCTAAGAACAGATTTCCCTTAGTATTGTGTGACTATGTTTGTACCATTGCTAGAAGAATTACTATGCAGGACTGCAGTACTTGAGATCATCTTCCCTATGTACATAAATATGTAAAACCACTTTTTTAAATGGAATAATTAAGTCCAGTGGTGTCTCAGTTTTGTCTATTTGAAACACTTTGCTTATGAAATACACAATTTGTTTTCATTAACTCCATCTTCTAGTCTGAAGAGAACCAAATTATGTGGGAACTGATTGGGCCTAACAAAACACTGAAGAACCAACCAGTTTGCTGGCAGGATGGCCGTGTCTTTGCAGATAATGAAAGCTGGATTGTAGATAGCTGCACCAAGTGCATTTGCCAGGTAAGGTTTTGGAAACCTTCTTCTCTGCAGAAATGGATAGTGGGTTTAATCTAGCTCATCTGTCCAGGTCAGGTCATATTTACTTAGAGCTTGGCTGGACTTCATGACATTTATAAAAATGTCTCCATGTCCATGGTAGTTAGAACAAATCAAAACATTTCCATACGTGAAACTTCCCCAGATGCCCACCTTCATTTACCTCTGTCTGTAAGCATAAATCAGTAAGTTGATTTCTTTGCCTTTAGGATTCCAAAATTGTGTGCAATCAGATCACCTGCCCAGCAGTCTCTTGTGCTGATCCAGCTTTTGTTGAAGGTGAATGCTGTCCAGTCTGCTCTCACTGTGAGTATTTAGCTGAGGAGAAAGACAGATAGTCTTTGGCATTATTTAAAATCACTACTAGTGTTTTTGAAAGCCCAAAACAAGTAAGATATCAAGGCAGGTAAGATCAAGTATAAAACTTGTATGTGCACAAAGATCATATGAAGTAACTTGGGTGCCTGAAGTTACCCCCTGAAGGACTTGGTTTGTCTTCTTTGGTTATATTGCTTGCTTAGAATTAACATGGTAACCTGCCTAGCTACCTTGGGCATAAACTGTTGAAAGCATGCTTCTTGCCAGTCATGTTTCACGTTTTTTTGCCCATTCAGAGCATAGGGCATATCCTTACAATGTGCTCTTGATCATGTTCACCATTATGTTGCTTTTAAAGGTGGGTCCACATCTCATCATACTGACCTATATTTTGAAGCCAAGGGCAGTTTGGACTCAGTTTTGGGCTCAGTCCATTCTAGAGATAAGATGTTCTTCCTCCAAAGACCAGTGCTTCATGCAAACACACTGCACACAAGTTCATGAAGATCCAGGATTCTTACCTGAATTAACCTCTCATTATATTACACCATAATTCCCTTACTTCAGCGTGGGAAAGCAGAATTAGGAAAGGACAGATCTAAATGTTAAAGTACATACTCTACAGAGAAAGAGAAGTGAATATCTTCTAAATAGGATAATAGAGCAACTTCGAAATCTAAGCACTTTTTCTCGCATTTTGCTCTGCAGCTGATGACAGTGAGGAGGGCTGGTCACCATGGTCAGACTGGACAAAGTGCTCAGTTACCTGTGGCTCTGGGACTCAGATGCGAGGAAGGTCATGTGATGTCACCAGGAGTGCTTGTACAGGCCCACACATCCAAACAAGGATGTGCAGCTTTAAGAAATGTGACCATCGCAGTAAGTAATAAAATTTCTTCTTTTTTAAAAGCTTCTTTGGACATCTCAAAGCAAAACCAAGCTAAGTCACGACAGTATGTACTTGAGAAATTCTATCTGCACAATTAAAATAGGTGGTAGATTCTTTGTCATTTTTCCCCTTTCAAATATTCCTCCCTTTCCGGACAATTTGATAGGTATGTACACTTTGGGCTCAGCTATGTTAAAAAAAAAGTTGATGAATGATCCTTTCTTTAACATTATGAACTGGAGTCTTTCGTTTGAACTCAGTTTGGAGACAACACTTAGTTCGTAACCATGATATATGGGGCTGTGTTTACATCTGCCATTCATTGATTGTTGGGCCATCCCATTAACTTAGTTGTGTTTAGGAATACAATAATCATGGAAGATTTTTGCAAAATATCAAACTGCTTTTATATTTAAGGCACTTAAAAAGATGATATTCCAGAAGTGTGGTTAATACTATTGCAGGTACCTGCGATACCCAGGCTAATATAGTACATAAGGCGATATCTAGCAGCTGAGACTGCTAGATGTCCAAATGTCCATTTTGAACAAGCGTTTGTTTCATTGGAGAAGTTTATTTTTAAGTAAAATGTCTAAAATCATTGTTAGTCATACACTGGTTACTGAAATTCCTAAGAAAGCTGTTCTTGAGTACCTGAGCTGGCATGCTGGGCTTTGTGAGTGAAATGGTGGGAAAGAGATGGGACATTCATCAGATGTGGTGAGAGGCTCATTAGAAGGCTAACTTCACAAGTGAGTTTGTATTGCTGCTCCAGGTGGGCCATTTGCTTGAGCTCTGCTCTTTTCTTTGGCAGTACGTCAAGATGGTGGCTGGAGTCATTGGTCTCCCTGGTCTTCCTGTTCAGTAACCTGTGGAGTAGGAAATATCACCCGCATCCGCCTCTGCAATTCTCCTATTCCCCAGATGGGTGGGAAAAACTGTGTGGGAAATGGGCGTGAAACGGAGAAGTGTGAGAAGGCTCCATGTCCAGGTATGTCTGTGGTCTTGAATCAAAAGTAGCACAATAATATTCCAGCTGAATTCCTTCTCTTTATTCTGATCTAAATGACAGTGAATTTCTGAGATGGAAAATATAATTTTATCTTACGAGTGAAATAACACACAAGGGTGCTTTGAAAATGAAGACAACTATGCAGTCAGAGGTTTTGTAAACCTTCCAAGTTATAATTTGACTTTAAATATTAAGAGTTTGAGAAATTTCCATTTTAGCGATATATCTCTTCATATCAAAAATAAACACTTCCTTTCTAAAAGGAAGCTGTCTCTGTACTTGTTAGGAATAGACATAGAATCCCCCAATAGTCAGATTTCTTTGTAATTATGCATGCATTTTTTGCACATTCAACACAATTAATTGTTATGATAATTCTTTCTTATTCATCTACACTTTTAAACCATTTTTAGAGATCTTTCATTCCGCACACTTTCACTTTCCTTTCATATATTTTTTCCTCCCTTTTTTCTCTTTGCATATCCATTTGGCATGGCATGCTGGTTTGAGTTATTGGCCAAAAAATGCCTATGAGACAGTTGGGTATTTTTCATTTGTTTGTTTCTGAAATATTGCTATGTCAGTGCAAACATCTGCCAACATCTTTCTATGTACGTAGGGAGAAACTGTCTCTAGCCAGGGATCTGATGAAGGGTTGTTGTCATCGGCACCGGATGTCCCCACTTCATTGCCTGTGATGCTCTGCTTTTCTGCATTTCTTAGTGAACGGCCAGTGGGGTCCTTGGTCTCCGTGGTCTGCCTGCACTGTTACCTGCGGAGGAGGAATTCGCGAGCGGTCTCGCCTCTGTAACAGTCCAGAGCCACAGTATGGAGGAAAGCCATGTGTGGGAGATACCAAGCAGCATGATATGTGCAATAAGAAGGATTGCCCAATTGGTTGGTATTCATTCTTTTTTCAGTCTGAGCAATTATTATTGCTGCTGTCTCTTTAATGGGTAATTTATGAAGTGACGCTACAGGAATCTGCTAATTATACCTTTGTTTCAGGAGAGGACATTTAACTATTTTGAGTACTGTTTTGTGGGGTTTTATATATATTCTCAATACTGACTTCTTGAACAAATATGGCTTTCTTAAATAGGGATTCAATATGCTGTAATGTATTTAACCGGATGTAGCAATCCGTAATCTTTTCGTATTAAGTCAGTAGTACTTAGTCTTAAATGCACTTAATAACTCTAATTTTCGGGGTTTTATAAGAGTCTGTTGCATCAAGTGTGGTTTAAGCTAATGATCAGAGAATACCTGTTTCTTAAATGAAGTTTTACATGCCTTTTATGCTCCTTACTTAATTTACATTTTTGTGTGTCTTTGCCAGATGGGTGTTTGTCAAATCCTTGCTTTCCTGGAGCAGAATGCAACAGTTACCCAGATGGGTCTTGGTCGTGTGGGGCATGCCCAGCAGGGTACCTTGGCAATGGTACCGTCTGTGAGGATCTTGATGAGGTATCGACTTTGCTTCCATTAACATCAGGCAATCACCATGAAAAATTCGTATTTGGGAATCACACAGCCATCTAATTGGTTTCTTCTTTCTTTCTTTACCTGCAGTGTATAGCTGTGTCAGATGTTTGCTTTAAAGTGAATCAGGTCCATCGCTGTGTGAACACAAACCCGGGTTTCCACTGCTTGCCGTGTCCTCCACGCTATAAAGGAAGCCAGCCCTATGGAGTAGGGCTGGAAGTTGCCAAGACAGAGAAGCAAGTAAGTGGTGTTGAAGGGAATTTGATGGCTTTGAGTAATTCTCGTCTGAAATATCTTTTAATGATGGCATGTGATAAACTTGGGTAGCAAACAAAAATGGCCTGAAATAAATAACTGTTGTTCCAGAGTATTTTTGTTTTGAGTAACGAAACACTGAATTTGGGATTGGCTTTTTAAGGGTTTGATTTTCTTTAGGCATCTGCACAGTTGTACCAAATGAGCCTAAAATTCCAGGAGCAAACATTTCCCTGCTTTGCACTCCTTTCTCTGAGGTTTACATACCTATTCTGGAGAGTGGAAACTGAAGAATTAGGATTGGTTTTTTCATAAGTATAATGCTGTTAATGTCAGTGTTATCAGACATGTCTGAAGTTCTCAGTCCCTAAATTCCATTGGGCCAAAACTTATCAGTGGTGAAGGACAGCAGGAAGTGGAAGTGAGGTTGAAGAGTTTTCTAGACAAGACAAGAATGTTAAAGTGGAAGTCATGGGATGCCTTCTCTTTGTTGCTGTTGAATCAATCTGTGGTTAGCTCAGCTTGTGAATTCTACATGTAAAACGTCTGTGTAAGATTCTCAAATACTGTCAATGAAAAATGTAGTGATAAGCAAGAGGTAACAAAAACCTGCATGAGGTGAACACAAGAATTCCTTAGGATCTCTTTGATTTAAGAAAATGAGATAGTCCTTTAATACTGTCAGGCAGAATACTAAAGAAAAGAGGTGAGTACAATCTACTGTCTGTTGCAGTTAGTTTCTGGGGTTTAATGACATCTGGAAGAAGGCAGATACAGTTCTGAAATTATTAACCACTTTAATTGCTTTTTAAATAATGTCCAATTTTTCCTGTGGTTTGTTTTAATTATTTTCATTGTACATATTTGTTGGAGTTGTGAACTGACAGAGCAGTATGATTTACTAACCACAATTAAAACAAAGTTCCTGTCTTCAGACTTCTAAATGACTGGTTTGATTTTAACAAAGTTGAGGCACACACAGCTGGCTGTGATTATCAGGTTTCAGTGAATATGCTCCATCATTTATAGGTCTGTGAACCTGAGAATCCATGCAAGGACAAGACACACAGCTGCCATAAGTCTGCAGAGTGCATCTATCTGGGCCATTTCAGTGATCCAATGTACAAATGTGAGTGTAGGACAGGGTATGCTGGTGATGGACGCATCTGTGGTGAGGATTCGGATTTGGACGGCTGGCCTAACAATAACTTGGTCTGTGCTGCTAATGCAACATACCACTGTGTAAAGGTAGGTGGAAAAGGTTGATAAAAATACCACGCATTAACAAATTTTTCTCTTTTTCCTAATTAGTTGTAAGTAACGCTTTTAATTCGTGATGCTGGTGGTTGCTTTCAGGAAGCTTTTGACTGTTACAGCATGCTCATTTTCTAGGAGATGCTGTGGAATGTGTATTCACTTAATCTGGTAAGATATAGGAAGGGATTCTCAAAATTAAATCCAGAGTCCTCTGCTTTGGATTTCTTCCTATGCAGAATTGGATGATTGGGATGCTTGTGAATGGAGTTAGCACACTGAGCAGGAATTACCTAAAGCATGGGTGCGAAGCACACAGCTAGAGGGAACCAAACAGGGATTTTGGGGCCCAGGTGAGTGTGAAATCCTACCTGCAGGACTTGTAAAAAGACACTTGACAGCCATGTAAGGGCTACACTTTTACATGCTTTCTTGAACTACCCCTTCCTTTCAAAGAGTTAAGCAGACCACATGCTGTGAAAACTGGATTCAGAGCCTGAGATAATTGTTGATAATGGGAGTCTAAGAGAGGAATGAATGTGAGTAATTAGAGGAGTTCTCCTTATTGCAAAAGCTCACAGGGACAGGATGAGAGATTCGGCCTCTCTCACCCTTCAGAGATGTGAAGTCCCAGGTCTCACCCTTCCAAGCGTGACCTGCCTGCCACCATTGGCTCTACACCTGGCAAACTGGGACTTGTCCAATCTTGCTGTGCAGCTGTGCTGTTGTAGTGAACAATGAAACATTACTAGATCAATGAGAAAATCAGCATCAGAGAGCCTAAAAATTGGAGCATGTAGGTTTAGTAGGATGTGTCCACCATGGTATGTTCCCTGGGACCTGGTTCGGTGCTCATCTGAAGCACACAGTAAGTCCTTCTTGGTTTCATGGCCTGAGGTTCCTTCCGGTGGGAATTGCTCAAAAATGGTGAGCCTCCTTGTAGGGCTCATCCTGATGCAGTTATACTGCTGTATGAAACCAGGCTGAAAGTCGTTCCAGGTCCACCAGTTTAACAATGGCCCAAACAGCTGAGGGGCAAAGGCACTTCCTGACAGGCAGTTCCCTGGATCCTTGTTCTGAGTGGTGGCCTTGCTGATGGTTGAATGACAGGCACAGTACAGAGGGGCATACACTGTTTGCAGCAGCAAATCAAGCAACTGGGATGGAGGAGTTTTGTCTGAGAAGAAGGCGTGTGCAGGTGTTCAGTTTTAAACACCTACCTGTGGGACCACTGACAATGCTGGATTACCTGTATATGTTCACTAGGCAGATGCTCAAGTATTTTGCTGATCAGTCACAGCTGTAAGGGGAAGCTTTCTCTTCTGAGGTTTTTGAGGGCTTCTTTTCCCAGACCTGAAACATTTTTGTTTCTTCTCTGTGATAAAGTGATCTACCTATAAACCTTCTTGTAGTTCTAGCACAAAAACTTCTGCTTAAAAAAATGAGGAAAGAAATGCAAAAATGATTGAGTTCTAGACTGCTGTAGTAGTTAAAACAAATACAGACCAAGAGACTAGGAAAGTTTGAAATCAAGTTGTTTGAGAGAATATGTCACTTGTGTGAATCTGGGCTCTATTATCTGAAGAGTTTCAGATATGGATGGAAATTTGGGCCTCAAATGTTGGTCTTCCTACTGTAATTGATGTCTGCTCGTTGTGGATTCAGCCAACTCAGCTGTTGCAGTTCATATAGCCTTCTTGCATTTAATGTCATCAGAATTCGCAACGTGTTCACCCATGAACATGTTCACCCAGAAAGCACTAGTTTTGATCAAACACAACATGCTGAACCCATTCCGGAAAAAACTTGTTTCCAAAGATTGTTTCATGTTTTGTGTAATGTGTTGATCTAATAGGCACAAGTACTTCATTTAAGGGGACCCCTCCACCCTCCAAAAATAACCCCTTAAAAATACCACAAATTTTCAGGCCCTTATATTGTTTACAAAATATCCTAGTTGAGTAATTTGATTTTTAAAAGCTTCTTTCCTTGAACTGATAATGATTGAAAATTAACTTACTCTTGTGGCGAATTTCTTTCATTGTTTCAAAATTTTTTTGTATCACTGGTAACCAGTGTTGAGGTCAACAGTCAAGACTCTTCACAGGTAACCGGTAAAAATTTTGGGTGCTTGATTCTTATCACAAAATTTCCAGTTTTCTTAAGTTGTCTGTACTATTAGAACCACTGAGATTGAAAGCATCTTACTATAATATTCATTTTTTAGAGTATGTGTTACAAAAAAGATATTTCTGGACTCTATTGACAGATTCACTTTTGGGTGAGGTAGATCTGGAATGTGAGTAAAAATGAGAATAACAGAGTGTGTTTTCAGAGATGTATTTATTCATAGCAAGTGGTAGAATTGCAATCCATTTTATCTGGTTTTCTTATTTAAAAAAAAAAAAGCATGTTAAAAGTTTGGCAAGCTATTTTACTGCTTATTTTCCATGTAACTTAAGAATTGCTTATTTAAAATAATCATTCTTTACAAAGCTGTGATACAAAATAAAGACATCCATTTGTCTTTTATTTTTAAAGACATGGGAGTGCAAAGGTACTGTTTTGCAGAACAGTATAAAGACACTTTTTTCAAAACTTTCTTATAGTGTTCCCCTTCACTGCTGTGTAGTGCTTTCCATTGCTGTGTAGTAACTTTCCATATGAACTACTGTTTCTGAAGACCTTCTCTTGGCTTCTATCTTTATTTTTCTGGCAACCAAACCTGGCCATTTTTTATATAACCTTCAAACATATCTCATGAATTGTCTAAAAAGTTGATGTAAGCACGCATGTCTGTGTGTGTGGTGTGTTTGTTCTCTGCTAGTTTCCTCTAAAATTTACTAGAAATGTCACTTTGATAGCAGCTGGGAAATAGAATTATTTGCAGATGCATCTTACTTTACAATATGAAAGCAGCAAATGAATACTATCTTTGGCAGCAAACAAACAGGCACTTTGAAAAGTACTTTGCTGATTGCTCTTGTTTTATAGTCTCTGGTGTACCATATCTACTCCTTTGCCCAGGTAAGTTATTCTGACATAATGTAAATATAATGTATTGATTCTTTCTTTTGGCCAGGATAACTGCCCCCTTCTGCCTAATTCTGGCCAAGAAGACTTTGATAAAGATGGCAAAGGAGATGCCTGTGATGAAGACGATGACAATGATGGTGTCGAAGATGACAAAGTAAGAGGTGTATCTGTCTGCAGTACATTTGACATAAACATCTGATTTTAAGGAAAAACATTACAATAGATGTGAACTTTATTGTTCAGAGCTTCAGCTGAGTTACTCTGCAGTTCCTTCCCTGAATGACATGTAGTGCAGAGTAAAGCTGTGTTCAGTCAAAGGAGAGTAGTACTGTGCAGGGCAAAGCAGCCTGGGGAGCACCAGGAACTATGCTCTCTGTATCAGTTTTGAGTTCAGTTATGTACATGAAAACAGTTTAATGTAAAGTGGTATTGGATTTTTTGTATTGTAACGGGAGAATGACAAGTCTGCTGTATTTGAAAAGCTGGTAAATGTTACATATATGGTATTATTTTCATTCATTGTAACTTGTTTCTAAAACAACTATAAACACAGCCAGTATCAAGGGGAAATGATGGGAGGAAAATACCTAGCCTGGTTCATACTTTCCTTCAGATCTGCCCAGAAGACAAATTCATTTACCTGTAGAGCCTAAAAGATAGACACTTAGTCTAAAACTGCTGCCTTGTACATTCAACAAAAAGACAGAGGCCCTTTCAGAGTGTGCTTCACCCTGGCTTTTCTGAACATGTTTAGGATGAGTGAGTTGGTATTAAAATTTTACTGTTCCTCTTTGTTCCCTTCAGAGGGAACCTAGATGCTCTAGAGGTGGTTAAAGCTGGGTAAGAGCTGTGTTCATTTGGTCTCTATTTGGAAAATTTAAAAAAAACCCCAAAGAATCATTTGATAAAGTAATATGATTTAGTATGTATATTTTTTTAAATTGTAGCTAGAAGTTATTTGATGAATAGCTTATGATTTTGACTGGCCTCTATATGTTGCGCTTGGTCATATGAAACGTATTTCTGGGGAATTTAAAATGTTGTGCTAAAAAATTATTTCCTAGTAAGTGTTGGGTTTTTTCTCTTTAGCAGAGAAAAAGTATTTTAAAGATTTTTTCCTTATGTCTGCCTTCAGATTCCATGACACTGATGTAGCCCTCACTCCCACTGTTTTGGTTTTCTTTCTTTCTTCTTTGCATTTCACACAGTACTTTCTCATGCCTATGCAAAGTCCATGTGTAATTTGCGAATGTGTGAAATGTGAGAATTCTTCTTCTGGCAGATTTTGAAATTAAAGTGATAGGAAATTTTCAAAAGTCCATTAAAAGGAATGGTCTCAGGGAAAAATATTTTTGATAAATGACAGTATTTCATTTTAACATTTTAAAAAACTTTTTACATTTTATTATCGTGTTCAGTAGAACACAACCAACAAAAAGTCAATACTTTTTTAAATTGAAAAATCAAAATATGTGATATAAACTTGAAAATACTGACACTAGTTTGTTCCAAAAAAGTCAGAGTAACAATTCTAGTTGGTTTTTTTTTTGTTTTTGTTTTTGTTTTTCAAAAATTATAAAATGCAGCTAAAGTTTGCCTGATTCTGCAACATGTTCCATTTTTTTTTTTTCTAAAGTACATGTACCAGTGATACACCTTTATTTATATATCTGAGTACAGATCTGGTTTAAAATGCCTGTCGCTCTCCTTGTGAGATATGGAACACAATTCACATGTTTTGTACAAAACAGACACTGAGCCAGGCTGTCCAGATGCCATCCTGTTACCACCAAGATCTTCAGTATAGGTACAGCTTGTCCATTGAAAGAATAATGGATTGATATTTGATTTTTGAACTCTGTCCAAGATGAACAGGAGATGCCACTTCATAGTATGCTCTCATGAGTTGTGATTTATATTGTGAAATCTTCTATTTTTTCTTTACTAGGACAATTGCCCTCTTCTGTTCAACCCTCGTCAGTTTGATTATGACAAGGATGAAGTTGGTGACCGCTGTGATAATTGCCCCTATGTGCACAACCCTGCTCAGATTGACACAGACAACAATGGGGAGGGTGACTCATGTGCTGTGGACATTGATGGAGATGGTATGATTTCACTTTGGAGAATTAGGTGCTGTTCCACAAGTGCACTTTGCTTTATGTCCAGTAAGATGGGCTACCTGCTTTTATATGTAGAAGAAAATTGGATCTAGCAGGTCAAAGACAGAGAAGGCTGAAGTTATCTGTCCTGTGTAGTATAGTTGCCCATACAGTCCCTAAATGACTATAGTTAATATTATTAAAGAATAAATCCCAGCAAGTCTTTATCAGTGTAATCTTAAAAAAGAAAAATCTTTCCTTCATCTGTGTTCCAAAGTAATCAGGGTCTAATATGACACTTGTGTTGACTTTTCCTTTTAGGGAGGGAAAAGAACATCAGAACATTCATGCAGCTAAGACAATATCCATAGTAAAGTAATCTGCTTTTCCATGAATGTATGCAAAGCTCACAGTAATCCAAATACACATTTTTTTGTATGTCTTAAAATATTGTTAAAAATGTTTATTTCATCTACCAGTATATTCCTATATAACCCCAATTTGGTCAGAATTAAGAAGGGGGAAAAACACCTAAATATCGTTCAAAAATCATATCCCTGCAGCATTTCAAATATGTGAGGATCCAGAAATACTAAAAGTTGAAGAAATCTAGCTTTGCGTTTTCCTTAATAATGTTTTAAACTTTTGGATGCTCATCTGACTTTAGCTTCTGAACATTTTGAAGTCCTCTCATCCTTATTCTGATCATCAGGTTCGTACTAGTACTTATGGGAGTTCTGCATTGAAGAAAAATCCAATCGTGTTATTGGCTGAAAGATTATGCAAATATCCAGGGACCATATAGTATAGGAAAGGGTCCTTGTATCTTTCCCAGACAGATATGCCAACATGTGTTTGTTTCTTTTCTTCTTATTATAACTTTGAAGTAGATTGTTGGGTTTATAATAAAGTTTCCTGAGGAGGAACTGTTTCTTTTGAAAATTTCTCATGCTATGCAATTAATGATGCACATGTTCTGGTAAAATTAAATTATTAAATGCCGAGGCAGCTGGATATTAATACAGTTGTTTCTATACCAAACTTCAGAAGTTTGAACCTGATATATAGCTGTGTGTTCTGTGCCATTTCTTAGAGTGAGGGAAGAAATCCAAAACAAACTATTTAAAAAGAAAAATACCCCACCCCTTTATCTGTTATTCTATGAAATAGGACTAAATTTAGGACATAATCAGCCCTTATTCTATCAAAATTCCATAGAAAGATACATACAGAAAACTTTATTATAGGAAGAAAAATGGAATTGATGCCATAATTTTTCTTTCTATTAGTCTTAACTATTTCATTTTGTAGCAATGATGTTGTAGCAACCAGAAATCTTATGAACCCCTTAAGAGCCTTCCTTTATTACTGGGGACTCCTACAGTCTATGGCTGTCTCTGTCGGATGTTGTTTCATTTTGATTTTTTCTATATTTTGTCGGTTTTTTTCCCCTAGACATTTTTAATGAACGAGATAATTGTCCTTACGTCTACAACACAGACCAGAGTGATACCGATGGTGATGGAGTTGGTGACCAGTGTGATAATTGTCCATTGATGCATAATCCAGACCAGGTAAATGATGAAAACGGTTTCCTTAATGGTAACATCAGAACAAGGGCAGAGAAAAGAACACAGTCCCTGTCCTGGATAGCTGAAGAGGTGGATCTGTATTGCTCACTTTCACATCTCACCTTGTGAGATCTCTTTGTCTCAGAGGAAAGGGAAGTACAGGGATGACTCCTTTAATGCATCTGCAAATAATGCCCTGCCCTGCAATATCTTGGGGACCAAATCTTACCCACTGATAGAAGAATAAGTAGCCATACTAGCTTGAAGTTATGCTTGTGCCTTAAGCATGGTTGTCATTGTGGTGTCATTTGTCACTACAGAAACCCTTGAAGAGAAATGTTGAGCAGTTAGGTACCAGGCTGTTCTTTTGCATTGAGTGAAAATAATAAAATTACCCTGTAATTTTTTTTTGGCGTAGACTGATGCAGATAATGACCTTGTTGGTGACCAGTGTGACAATAATGAGGACATAGATGAAGATGGCCACCAGAACAACCAGGATAACTGCCCTTACATCCCCAACTCTAACCAGGCTGACCACGATCAGGATGGTAAAGGAGATGCCTGTGATTCTGATGATGACAATGATGGTGTCCCAGATGACAGGGACAACTGTCGCCTCAGATACAACCCTGGGCAGGAGGACTCAGATGGTAAGAACAAGGTCACATGAATTTCATTTAGTTCTTAGTATCTGATTTTGATCTTGGAGAATTAACATCTGGTGAAGAGAGACTTCACATCAAACTGAGCTGCTTTTGATATTTGAGACACCGTGGAATTCGATGGAGCTGAACTCGTCAGTTTGGTCCAGGGTTAGAGCATTAGGAAGCATCTTTGACAGGAGCTCAAACGTGCACATACTTAATTATGGAAGAAAACCTTTAACAAATTTTCAAAAAACCCCAAAAAATCATATTTTTTTTAATATTCTTGTTTTCACATTTAATTGAAATACTAAAAGTCTCAGAAAATATTTCAAATAGCTTGAATTTCAAATCTCTTAAAAAATGGAAAGGGAGCTGTTTCAAAACAAGTTACCATCTGAAACTTAAAATGGAGAAAATATGGTTTACTGCTCTGTTTTATTTTGAAAAACAGACTATTTTTCAGGATTTTTAAAGTCTAAAAGTATTGTTAATTTTTAATTATCTTTTAAAAATTTATTTCTGAGCAGCTTTTTTCAAATTTTCTTTATAGGCTGCTTTAAATATGTCTTGATGATATACGTCACAATTTTAAAAATTGATATGTAATTGCTCTTTTTTCCAGTTTTTTGGTAAAACGTTGCTGGTTACCTCAAAAAGTCCTTTTCTATGCTTGGCATTATTTAAATAATGAAATAGTAATAGTTTCACAATTATTCTATTCTTGAAAATGTTTATGATCCTTTGAAAACCACCAAATATGTTTACACTAATGACCCTTGCAATAAATGCAGGTAAGCAATTTCTGTTCCAAGTTATACAGCTTGCTGGAGTTGTTCCATGGCTACGCTGTAGAAATTGAAAGCAGAATTTATTACCTACAAAATATGTTTTTATGTACCTTTAGAAAGATAAAATGCTGAGCCTTGTCTGATTTCCTGCTAAGACAACTGCTGTCAGTAGGAAGTTTCTGGTTGGTAGCTCTTAATTTATATAACCTTTCAGTCCTATAATATGTGTCCAGAATATCTTTGTACCTGGCAGTTCCTGGAATAGCCCCTTAATTTCATAAATCCAGAATAAGGGTGACCCCAAGATGGGACAGTTTAAGTCATCCATTACCTGGATCTTGTAAGGAAAACTACACTTGTGTATGGATTAATGATTCAGAAAATGCATATATTTAATCAGTTTAGCCAGCTCATCGCTGTCATTAGCAGCAGGTCCAACAGAAATCTTGGAAAAGGGGTAAATAAAGCCAAAAATTGCTCCCATGCTCTTGAAGATGTGAGTTTTAGCATACGAAGATGAGGCCCTGGAGAGAGCTGTTGGATGTGACTGGATAAACAAACACTTTCTAACTTTCCTTGAAAAGGATTGAATGTTGTCAGCAGCAACTCACTACCAAATGAACATCAGCTGGACTTTCAGTGAATAATTAGATTCTTTTGTGAATTATCTCTTTGATTTGGCAAAGAAAACAAAATAGGAAATTCACTCCCTTTTCTCCAATAAGTGCTAGGACAAACAGGTGGAGGAGCACACAGCTGGTCAGAATTTGGAGTTCTCTATGGCAGACATCCAGGGTGGAAAATGAGACCATTTTACCATGTATCTGAGCTGCAGAGAGCCCTGAGATACTAGATGTTTCGTTTTTCTCTAATTACTCTTTTCTTTTTGGCTGTTGCCTAAAACTCATTCTGCCTTCTCTCTGAAAGCTCCGTACTTGGGTAATGCTTGGTCAGTCATGTTAGGGTAGCTTTCCATGTTTCTGTGAAACATCTAGTAGTAGGTCAGTATTGAATGAGCTGGGTCATTGCTATTTCCCACTGTGTTAATTCCCATGTTCTTAGGGCAGTCATAAACACTGGGGAAAAAAAAAGCAGGTGCTCTGCTATGTGAGGATAGAAACAAATTAGTAGGCAGCACTGGTTTTGCATTAGTACCCAGTGTAATACCCAGTGGTTTCTGTTGTAAAAGTTGGAGCCATTTGGGAATTCGTTTCTATACTTGTCTAGCCAAGCTTTTGTATGTTGTTTTCAGGTCTTTGTGCTATTGTATGCAATGGAATAATAGAGCCACTGGCAATGAGATTTTTTTATAGATGCCTCCTTTCACTTCTTGCTATTTGAGGCACATCACGTCTCCTGGTTTCCATTAATATTATGGGTAAACTAAGAAAGGAAATAATTCTTAGGTTTTCTTAAATATTGGGTGTCAAAGTTGTTGGGCAGAAGCACAACTGTAGATAAGCTGTATTTTTTTGTTCTCTAAAAACTTTACTGTAATTCATATAACAAAACTTTATTTTTTTCATTCCTCTGAGGCTAGTCCTGTTGAATACAGTGCTGCCTTCTTTTCTCATGCATTTTTCTGAAGAACTATGTTTTTAATGAGTCAAATTGTTCTACCTACAAGTGAAAGAGTGGCTGAGCATGTAAGCATCTTTTACTGCAACAATTTCCCCCCTTTCTTTTGACATAGAGGTGACACGTCTGCAATCTGAAGCATCTTAGATGGATTGTTGCAGAAAGAATCTTAAGTGATAAGAGTCTGAAATAAAGTTTAATATGATCAACAATATATAAAGATTTAGTAATGTGTGGAGGATTAAGATTTTAATGCTATTGTTTGAATTGATTTGCACAGCACATATTAAAATGTGGTGTTGTATCGACATCTGGAACAAATCAAACTGAAAATGTAATGCAAGCATTAGTGAATTACAACCACATAGCAAACTTCCAACTTTTCCCACCCTGATTCCAAAGTGGTGTATAGACTGGGGCTGGATAAATTGCTAAAAATTGCCTTTGCTTATTCACGTTGCTTACAGGTGATGGAAGAGGTGATATTTGCAAAGATGACTTTGACAATGACAACGTTCCAGATATTTATGATGTGTGCCCTGAAAACAATGCCATCACTGAAACTGATTTCAGAAAGTTCCAGATGGTCCCTCTGGACCCCAAGGGAACAGCTCAGATTGATCCCAACTGGGTTATTCGCCACCAAGGCAAGGAGCTGGTTCAGACTGCCAACTCGGATCCTGGAATAGCTGTAGGTGAGTATCAGATGTAAGTCATCATCTTTGGAAAAGTAACCAGTGATTCTGTGATAAGGAAAGGGAAATAAAGATAGATAAATGCACCTTTTTGGTGCTGCAAACTTTGGACTAACCACGGAGACTGTGTATATGCCCAAAGTAAAAACAGCTCAATGGTGCCTGCATTTTTTGTCTTTTCATCTCACCACTGACTGTAACATACATAAAATGCACAATTGAAAAAAATTATATAAGTATATTGCCTGCTGTCTTCAATGCACCTTGTAAGCAACTTATTTCTCTCAAGAAGTCTCCATGCAGGCAAGTGTAATTACCTCCTGTAACTACCTCCTCTTCTACAGGTAAGAAAACTGAGAAAGACCACTTACGACTCCTGCCAAAATTTAGAATGTAGCTGGGACTCTTGGCTTGCGCAGCTGGACCCAGCATTGTAACCCAATGTTTTGTCCCTTTTTCCCTCTCCCAGGCTATGATGAGTTCAGCTCTGTTGACTTCAGCGGGACATTCTATGTTAACACAGACCGCGACGATGACTATGCCGGCTTTGTGTTTGGCTACCAGTCCAGCAGTCGGTTTTACGTTCTCATGTGGAAGCAGGTCACTCAGACCTATTGGGAGGACAAACCCACCAGGGCTTATGGCTATTCTGGTGTGTCACTCAAAGTAGTGAATTCAACGACTGGTACTGGTGAACACTTACGAAATGCTCTCTGGCACACAGGAAACACCCCTGGACAGGTGAGAGATCTAAAACTTCAGGCCAACAGTGTATGACTAATATTTTAAAAATAAGGGAAGTGTCTCAACAAGACTTTCCTTTCACATCTCCATTTTTGCAGAGGCTTATCAGTTTTTCTTCAATTCCCTTGTTAGTATTGTCAATAATAACATTTGCATTGTGTTTCAAAGAAAATCACATGTTTAAAAGGGAAGATGAGGTGTGTGATCAAAAGGAGAAGGACTGAGAGGTCTCAGTTGTACACCAATCCTTTGTTACTTTTGTACTGGCACTTACTTCTTTGGTGTTCCAGCTTGTTTGAATTATACGTGGTTTAGAGTATAGTAACCAGTGAAAGAAAAAGAGAAAAGAAATTAAAGAGAGAAAAACTGCTGCTGTTCCAAATAGGGTCCAGCCATGGAAGGAACTTGTGCATTTTGGAAATTAGGTTAGTAGGGCTTCAGATGTGGATAGGAATTGATAGGACCATTACTGAGTGAGAATTTTCAAGGAGCAACCACATCTGTGCAAGCTGCAGTCCCTCTCCCTCACTGGAGGCACTCGTGCAGCATCAACTCTGTCAGCATGGGTGTGTGTGTGTGCAAACCTGAAGAGTTCTGGAAGCATTTGGGCAATAGTCTCAGGCACATGACGTGACTCTTGGGGATGGTCCTTTGCATGGCCAGGAGTTGGACTTGATGATCCTTGTGGGTCTCTTCCAATTCGGCTGATTCTGTGACTTCATGAGGGAAGTCAAGGTTCGATGCTGTAATGGTCTTCAGTGACTCTAGCTATGAAACTGCAGATGAAAAACTGATCAACAGTTAAGGACAGAAACTTCCATTACTCTCACCCCATAAAAGAAGCCTTTTGATCATACAGTCAAATGTTAAACTATTTTCAGCTTCATGCTCTGCAGAAAATCAGCTTTGGCTGAGCTTTGGCTGCAGTTACTATGGTGGGCGTACAGTTACTGGAGCACGGAGTGTTTCTAATAAGGCATTTGTATTCCTACTGTAGGTGCGTACTTTGTGGCATGATCCCAAGAACATTGGCTGGAAAGATTATACTGCTTACAGGTGGCATTTGATTCATAGGCCTAAAACAGGATTAATAAAGTAAGAGATATTTCTGTACCTCTACATTTTCTAGTAGCAATACCTTTGTCTCTGTTGATTTAAAAGCTATGTTATCAGTTTCATTGTTGTTTCTGATAATTATGTTACTTGTGTGACAGTTTGTCCGATATTTTGGGAACATTTTGTTATCTTCAGAATAAGTTATTTTCCTTTTCAGATGTATTTAATTTAGTCTGGATGGTTCAATATTTACATCAGCTAAATACCCTTAAATTAAAGAAAAAAAAATAGAATTCTTTCTCAATAGCTTTTCTGTAAAGAGACCAAAAATTCCTGAGCAAAACTCAAAGCAAGATTAGAACATGAGATTGCTCCCCAGCCTGTGGAATTTCAGTGAATGAAATTAATTAGAAACATGAGTATTGCTTCAGGGAAGTAGGCCAAGGGCCTGTCTATTTCAGCATCCTGTCTCCCGTAGTGGCTTATACAAGACACTGCAGAAGTGGCCATGAGCACATCTGTAATGCACACAAGGAGCTGTGGCATATGACTTTCTGTGCAGCCCAGCTGTTTAGCTGATGTTCCAAAGACTGAGCATTAACTGCCCACATCGGTTTTATCTTCTACTAACTACTGGAACTGTAAAGGATATTTTTCGTGGGGTAGAGTCAGACCTTACCTCTAAAGGTCTTGTTTGTGCATATGTGCAGGGGATTTTCATTTGTCTGTGAAAGAAAAAGTGTAGACAAATTAGGATAGACTGAGTTACCTGTTTCTTGGAAAGAGAGGAGTTTCTTTATGGATCAATGTATTGCAGTGCAAAGCATTGACTGGTACAGGTCAACAGGAAACTTGATTATTTTCATTCATGTTGCTGTTACCTCTAACTTCCTTTACAGAATCTACATAGGGTCAGCCAAAAGATGCTACCACTGGTATCGCATTAGATAATCTAGCATGAAAAATTCTATGGTTTGGGGCATTAAATTCCTTCATACTTTAGGGTGTTCTGATAGAAAATAAATTAATTATTTCGCTCATGTAGTCATGAAACAATTCTATTTGTACAGAAATATCAGTTCCATATGAACATGATCAGAGCTATGTAATTTTTTTTGATAGGATGAATGAACAATTAAACTCTTCCCATATGTTTTGAGTTCTTGATATTTTGAGAATGATATTAAATAGGGTTATATGAACATGAAAATCTGTCTTCTTTTTTTGCCATTCTTTTCACCATCCATGAAATACTGATTTCAGGGAGCAGTTTCATACTTGTCTTTGTGCACTTTTCAGGAGATAAAACACTTCTAGGAAGCTGCTCAAGTGTTTTCATTCTCATGTGAAGCCATCTGTATTGCTGTGTATAACCAGTGTGTTGTCAGTTGAAGCAGGACACTAATCCCTGCCTCCAGAGACTAATTAACAAACTATAGAGTAATTTCTCATTTGGCCCAGGAGACTGAGATCCTAAAAATCTTGACTATCTCAAGGTCTTCCAGGAGAAGTGGAGGATCCAAGTTTGAGGAAATGCAGTCTTTCTGATAAAGAAAGAAAATGAAGTGCTGTCTTTCGAGGTCTTTTGTCTCCAGGGTGGATGCCTGAAATACTAAAAAAAAACCTCCAAAAACCAAAAAATCCAAGTTCTCCTTTTTCCATTTATTATTAGTCTAGCTGTTTGTGTCCAAATCCTTCCAGCTTTCATTAAGCTCTTAAAATGTCTGAAATTGAGATTCAGCATGTCTCCAATTAATGTTTTGTTTGACTCTGAAGGGATGGTTCTTCCAATTTCTGATGTTGGCCCTTGCATCTAAAGATAAATAAATCAGCTGTTCACACAGCTGCAAAGACAGCTTTGCTCATGATGTGACAAGGTCATGTGCTAACCCCTGAGTTCACTGGGACAGGGGCTTATCAGTGAATGCTAGTACATGACATAGTTCATTCCAGGAGACATGACTGTTCTAAATAAAGGACTGGAAAATCTTTTGCAGATGGTGTGCATAAAATCACTTAAGGAGCAGCCCCACTGCTTCTGATTAATGTGTTATGGCTGCCAGCCAGGTGGTTGTGAGATAGGGATGAGAAGTGATCTCTACAATGAGGTTGGGTTTTCTCGTGCCTTGTTAAAATTAATTCTGTTCCAGTTTTTAGAGACTGTTAGAGCTCTTACACTGGACACTGTATTATCCTCCTTGTTTAATTTATGTTCTTCTTTACAGAGTTCTGGTTTATGAAGGGAAACAAGTCATGGTGGATTCTGGACCAATCTATGATACAACTTTTGCTGGTGGACGATTAGGTCTTTTTGTCTTCTCTCAAGAGATGGTCTATTTCTCTGACCTCAAATATGAATGCAGAGGTTAGTTATAGAAAATGTCTGGAAAACACTGAAGCCTTTGATAACTTGTGGAGCAAGCACAAAGTGTTTAAATGAAAAGCATCCTCTAAATGAAAAGCAATCTGTAATATCATAGCATTTATTTGTTATTTGCATCATATTGATTTGTTGAAATGCCATGAATGCCCCTTGCTCCTACAGTAATCTCAATTTGAATAATAAACCCCAGATGGTTAATATTATCCACATGTAAAAAATGAGGCAGAAATTTCTGAGAGACACTTGCTTAGAATTCTCTCTGTATATCCACTGTCCTCTGTAGGCTATTTCAGTATGTCCTGCAGGCAGAGAAGTACTTCTGGATCACCCCTCTTTCAAGAGGCATGGAAAAGAAAGCAGATATCATTAATGAGCATGTCTGCCTGTAATGCCTTGTCTGAAATGTTTTGAAATACAGAAAATGGTTTTCCAGGTTTTCTTGTATATGATTTTGTATATACATTTAGATACATAGCTGCACATACACGTGCTTGTCTCTTTCTATATGTAGGCATATGTGTTTTTATATAAATGTCCTCCCATTTGTAGGAAAATGAAAAACAGAAAGTGTTATGCTGTATATCTTTAGTGTGTCATGGTGGAGTTCTTGTGTGATTGACTTCCTAACCAAAAAAAACTCCAACCACAATTAAGATATTTTCTCCCATTTCTTTCAGATGCTTGAGCAATGGTTGCTGCATTACCAGCAAAGTACTGTAGATGCTATGCAACCCAGACACCTCAGTACACCTTGGTACTCCCAGTTTCTATTTTTGTGTACCTCCTGCCCTCTGTCCTTGTGCTCCACTCTCCAAGATCCTCCCAGCTGCCCAGAAGTGCTTAAGCCATCCTTCCACCCAAGTGCCTTCTCACAGCCAGGACTAATGAAACCTAAGCGTGAACGTCGGACCCACCACTGAAGCAAAAGCAGATTGATACATTAGAACACTTTTGTAGAGTGAAAACTTAGCAAAATGTGTTTGTTTGTTTACTTGTCTTTTTTAAAGAATGACGTTTACATGTTAAAGTGTAATTACTTAATGTATTTATATATATGGAGAAAAAGAGGGGGGATGATGATTATCAGTCGTTATGTTTAAGTGAGGAAAAATGTGTTTTAATTTTTTGGGTGTATGGTTGACACTTCCTTGCTCTGATCAAGACTGGACTTTAGTAACACAAAGCTTCTGGGTCTAATTTTAGCAAATTAATGGAGGGCCACACCAACAGTGAAAATTACTTTGGATATTAAAGTAAAGATCAATTATAAATATTTCTTGATTCAAAAAGGTGCTTAGTTGATAAGGATACTCTTAGTAACACTCTTTAAAATTATAATTGGTAGAACTGTCAAATTTGCAACATAAAGCATTCTCTAGTAGGGGCTTTATTCAGGCCAAACAGAATTGAACTAGAAACTCTCATGTGAAAGGGAAGAGTGATTCATTTAAACATCTGAAGCTATCACTGTTGTCTGACTTACAAAAAATTATTTCCAGTTGCCCTGTTTTCTTCATATTCTGCATTGCCTTGTAATAAAGAATATACCATGACCACGTGGAGCAAAATGAACCTGAACCACTTTTCCACCTCTGCTGCAAAAAGCACTTTGACATCCTGAATCCTGATGGGGGTTTTTGAAAAGGTGGCAACGCCACCATTACTTAATTCGGTAACATATGAATTTAAGGTTCCATTTATAAATATTTTGATAGTATTTATGGAGATTATGACACCAAGCTACCTTCTCTGATAATTGATTTTAAATCATTTAATGCATCAGTAATACATTCACAAATAATATTTTAAAGCTATTTTTGAAAGCGTATCAAAATATGTAGATATTGTCAAAGCATGGCCTACACTTAAGTATGGTTCCATGGGTTATAGTCATGTATACTTTGAAGTTAAATGAGTAATAATAAGGAATTTACAAATGGAACCTTAATATATATCCAGTTACCCTAATTTTAATATTTTTGTATTGTTACCTATGTCTGCTGTATATAGAACTTCTTAAATAATGCTGAAGGGGTACCAGTGTTTATTCTAAACAGATACAACAGTTACTCAGATAAACAATAGTATAGACAAGTTTAACATTTTTGCTTTGTTTAAATTGTATGAGCTTTGTTCACAAAAAGAACACGCGCTGGTGTAATTTTATTCATAGATGGGATACCTGATGGAAGAATACAGTACCTCTGCCTTCTTCTGGGGCACAGCGAGCTAAATGTCAAATCAACTTTTTCTCCCTTGAAATAGATTTTGTTGCTATATTCATTAGAGAGGAATCAACAGTTGCTGGCTTTATTGCACATTTTATAGTATTCATATTATCAAATCTTTTTTAAAATTTTATTTCAGTTTGTTTTGTTGCTGGTTTTTCATTTGTTTTGGTTTTGTTTTTTATTTTTCACAAATCCTCTTCATGAGGTTTTTAAATATTTCAGTTTCTTTTGGTGTTTCAAATGGCATCCCCAAGTTCCAAGCAGAAGGGAGGATGACTTCATTAAATGTAATGAGTAATGGCTGTGTAGGGTTTTTTGTTTTGTCAGAGAGAGACATCAGTTTAGGGATGAAGATGTTAATATTTGGACTGTATCATAATTTTCCTATTCTATGTAAATTATTTATGATCGGGTTTTTTGATTTCTTTTTCTTTTTTTCCTTGCAAGTGTGTGTGAGAGAGTGAGATTGATGAAATTTCATTTTGTTTTGCCAAAGATTGTAAATAATTATTTATTTGTTTACAAGGACGGACCTTTATCAATTGACGTCCTGATTCATTTAGTCAGATCCTCATTTTTATATATATATTTTAAGAAATTAATTATAGGAAATAAACTGTAAAAAGGTTTTATAATCCAAAATCTCTTTACCTTTTTTATAGTTAAAGTTTTTCTTTAAAGAAAATATTCCATTCCCCTAAGTCCTTAGTTAAGCCTCTTGCCTTGCTGTAAACCAGTTCATTTCAAGCAAACCAGGACATCTATTGCTTTGCTAAAAAATCACTGACTGTCTTCTGAGGTTGTAAACAGCAGGTTTCCTGGTATCTCTGACAAGACATCATTCCCCATGAAGTCTTTATCTGGCAAACAATCATAAATTTTATTTATAGCGTTGTGAATGAGAAATTTTGGTCCTGCTTCTCTGTATTGTGTCTTGGCCCATGTGTTTGAACAAATATATCTTATTTTGCAACTGCTGCTTCTCTGAGTCCCATCTGAGTCATTGGGATTCGTTGGTGTGAGTGGGGATTGCCTTCCTGCTGGAGAATTTCAGGAACCAGTGAATCATCACAAACCAAACAGAATAAAATACAAGAAAATAATTCTTATCATGCAACGTCTTTCCTGTGAGTATAAACTACTGACAGGGAGGGAAATTTGAGTTGGATTAGGAAAAATAAGAATGCCCAGCATGTCAAAATGCCAGTTTTGAGGTGTGAACGTAAGTTCTAACTTTTCTTTGCCTTAAAAATATCACAGCTATTTGGTTTCCTTGGCTTTTGATTCCCATGAGAGTACTTGAAACATTGCACAAGAAAGCCATATAGTCTGCAGTACATTTTTTGATGAGTCAAAGATTTGTTTAAAACAATACAAATGTTCAGTCTTGTAGACATCAATGATTGACATTATTCAGCTAATAGAGTGATCAAGAACTTTTTATCCGCTATCTCAAGAGTTTTGTAAAGCTCTGGTATGGATCTTCATGAGAGTTTTGAACATGAGCACTTATTTATGATTCTATGGGGAAAAATCTCTTCATGGCACCAGACAAACCCCCACAAAACTAAACACAGGGAAATAAAATGACTGGAAATGTGTGAAAACATAACAGCAGCACTTTAGCACTAGTACAGGGTCTCACAGGAAAACAGGAGGGGAGGACCAAAAAAAGCAAAATTGCTGTGAATGAGCAGGTTCACCAAAGCAGTGGCATCCTCTGACCTGTGTCCATTGTTCTAAGTACATTTTTAAAGGCTTTTGAAGATACTCAGAAGTATTTGCATAATCTGGTAAAAATACATACTTAAAAATTTTACACAGTCTGCTCTTCTTGTTCCCAAAAAGAGATGGGTATGGAAGAAGAAGGTCTGAAATCCCTGTGAAGAACCTGGTTTTTCTCACAAGGGGAAGCTGAGTAGAGCAGGTGAGGATTCTGCCACTTACACGAGTAATACTAGGCAGAATTCTTTTCACTTCCCTGGGCATCAGGCTCCCACCTACTAAAATTCAGTGATAAATTTCCTCACCTATAAAATACTTGTTATATCTTGTGTGTATCTTACTGGTTTTGGGCCAGCCAGAAAACCAGGAAATCCTGAAATCCCAAAACCCTCCTAAAATTAAGTTCTGACGTGATTTCTTGATCACTTTTAAAACATGGGGGTTTTGCATAAGCCACTGAATTCTGAAAAGCTAAGCTGAACTCACAGTATTTAAGGATTTGTCCATTGCAAGAGAAACACATTTGCTATGTTTTCTTCCAGAAAGAAAAGAAATAAATCCACCCAGGGATTTTACCTGTGATTTTGCACATCAGGCAGCCCAAATAACAGCACCATGACTGCTAACATATGTGTGTACTCCTTGCTAGCTACATAGTGGGGCAGGAGCTGAACAGACTATCAGTCAGTGGGCCAAAACCTCATCTCATTCAGCTCAGTGGGAGTTTTGCTACGGACTTGAGTGATAGCTGGATGAGATTCAGTGTTCGGTTTGTGCTCCAGACATCCATAGAGGAAGAGCTCTAGTGCTTTCATGGGAACATCTGCTCTCTAAAGCCATTTGAAAAAAAATAATGTAACTATGTAATAACTTGGCACAGCATTGTTTCCATTGTGGAGAAGACCACCCTTGTAGATCAGGAAGGGGGACTTGGAAGGAAAAGAAACCTGGTGCTGATTAAACCAAAGGGTCTTCTAATCCATTATCCTGCTTCTCGAAAGCTGCTGGTATCAAATTCACCAGAGGAAGGTGTCAAATATTTATCATTAAAAACCATACATTAGCACTCCTAGAAAGGAAACATAATTTTTAGCTCCAGGCAGTTAATGGGTGGGTCTGCCTTTGTGCCTGTGTGGTTTATTTTGCGCTAACATGACTGCAAATATTATTGTTATTCATATAAATATCCCAGATTTTTAATCCCACTTCTCCTATTGAGAGCTCTGGAGTTTGATTATACACTCTATGCAGTATAAATTTCCTTTTACCAATTTCAGGTCTGTTGCTGTTTAATTTCATTGACAGGCTTGATTTCTTGCAGACTTTGGAAAGGAATGGCTAGTATATATTTCATCATGAAACTGTGTGTTAGAAAAATAATATCCTACTTTGCTTTTACTGCTTGTGTGCATGTGTCTGTAATGGGTTCCTGTGGTACATCAAAGGTACAAGAATTTCCTCTGCTTGCTGAAAAGATCGGCTGTTGTGTTGTTGCAATTTTGTTTTTGGTACAGGATGCTCCCCATGTTTATGGCCTTCTTCAAATCTATCATTCTAGCTCTTGTACAGATTTATCATACATGAACATGCACACATGGGGAGAAAAATCTACGTATTTTGCAAAGGTTAATTATCATTCTGTGCTTGGCTTGTTCTTGATGCCTTCCCCAGCCAGCTGCTACTGGCCACAGTTGGAATCAGGCAAATGAGTTGGACAGATCTTTTACAACCTTTTCTTCTGTCAATTATCATTGATCATTATCTGTTCTTCTTGATATATTTAAAGCTAGAAGTGTTTGGTATTTCTCCTCTGGAAGCAAGTGAATTTCTTTTCAGACACCTGCTGTCATTTCTGAACTCTTTTCAGCACTGCTAAATGCACTCTGGAAGCTGGAGGGCTGCATTGCAAATCGCACTTCAAATCCTAGCAACAGTCGTAATAAGGTGACTTGTAACTTAGAAAGTGATTTTAGTCATTGAGATTACACAGTCATTCAGTAACTTCTGGCAGATACAGTCTTGACACCCCTTTTAGAAGCTGATTTTGTCTAAATAATGTTGATGGAAAAGAAAAACAAAGCAGAGGATAGCAAGCTGCAGGCCCTGTCAGCAGCTGCAATGGATAATTCTTGATCAATCCTTTTTTTTGTATATGCAGAGAAAAATGGTTCCAATTTCATGCAAGGCAGTCTTTGATCATTCAATCCAGTTTTCTTCCTGGAGTCACTGCTACTGCCTTCTTGCAAGTAGCAACAACCTCCAATGGAAAGACATTGTTAAGGCACTCCTTGCTGGTGAGACTGGAGTACTTTAGAGTGTTTTAGAGCTGGAGCCCAAGCAAATTAATCTGTCCTGGTTTTTAAAGGTTCAGCTGCAGTGTCTAGGCTCTTGCAGCCAGAGGCAAAAGACCACCCATCTGGATGTGGATGTAATCCAGTGGGTTTAACTATATGCAGCAGCTTGCTCTGGATGCTGAAGAAATAGGGACAGTGTCTCCAGTTGAAACTAGAGACAACTGGAAGGTCAATTGCTTTCTCAAGTGAGATTAAGTTCCAAAGGTATTGTCTTGTCAATCACTGTTCTAGAGAACAGTAGTTCTTCATTTTGAAAGTTCCAATGTTTGTAAAGGAGAGGGAAGAAAACCAGAACACTGTTAAATGCTCTGGCTAAGATTTGCACAATTTTCAGAGAAATGGAGTATACATGGGCAGTAAAATGGCAAGAGACCACATTAGTTTTTGGTCTTTTTTCTTCTTGGAAATTCTGCTTTTTAAGTAATTTTTTTTTTTAAAGGCAGAAATAAAGAGTCACTTTGCTTTCAGATTTGTTATTAATATATCAATGTAAAGCTCCCCCTTATTTGAGAAGGAAGCAAACTCAATTCTACACAGAGGACACTGAGATGATTATTTTTTCTATAGTTCCAAATCCCTCCATAGGATTTAATTCATTGCTTTTGGTTGAAGACTTTTTAGTTTTCTCTGTTTATTTAGCAATATTAAAATAGTCAACAATGATAAATTATTTTCTTGGATCAGCTTACTTGATGTCTCCACCAAACACTGGTGTCTGCACTGAAAATACACCTTAAATCAGTATTATTCATTAAATGGAAAGAAATTAAGCCATTCATGGTTATACATAGGAAGATGTCCCAACTGTGCATAGAAGCTGTATTGTCCATCACTGGACAATCAAGAAACCTATCGTTCTTCATGCCTAGCATCAGCCATCCCTGTGGTGTGAGAAGATAATATCCTCCTGCTCCTAAACATAAGGGAAATGGAAGCTGTAGCTGAACAGAAATGAAGCAGAGAGATTCTGAGCACTAGGGCAATGACTTTATCACAAGAGCACCCATTTTAAAACAAGAAGGCACAAGTCATTATGACATGAAAAAATCAGCTCCTGTTCAGAATTTCCCCTAACAATTAGTTAACCTCCCTTTAAGAGAAATTAAGATAAGCAATCTTAACTGAAGTCTTCCATATTACTTTGTTTACCTCTGAAAATTCTAATTATTCATTCAGCCGTGGGGCACTATGCTGGAGATGTAGATCAAAAGAACTCTTTCCTGCTAACTTGTTAGATTTGGCAGACTGAGATCAGTACACTGGAAGGCCCAGACTTTCAAACATACCTGCAGTTTTGAGTACCGAAATATGTTTCAGAACAAATGCCTAATTTAACAAATGTCTCTGGTATTTAATATACTGTGTTTATTAGTAAGACAAATAATATTTATGGAATATTTTCAAAGCAAGGGTGAAATATGTACTATATTATATTTGAAGATGTGTGGAAAGTATCCACTTTTCTGCAGTGATTGAAGGGTCTTTCATGTAACCTTTTCAGTTCTTAGGGTCGTTTTTTTTCTGTTTCTATCTATAGTAACATAAAAATGAGAAGCCATTTTTTGTTTTTTGAAGGAATCATTCTTAACTGCATGGAAGATGTGAAGTCTAGTTTTTACTGAAATCACATGCCCTGGACAGGAATGTTCTATCCAGAACCATTTGACTCTTTTGTGGAGCGGAAGAACTGTTCTCTTCCAGTTCTCTTCCAGAAGGCATTGACAGCATTCTGATGAGAGGGATAGCACAACTGAGTTACTGAAATCAGAGCCTGGCATCTGTGGCATGAATCCACTTGACCTATCATGACAGCCAAAGAAATAGCCAAGGTAAGAAATCCTGAATCCTGGGTTCAGTCTTCTACACAGAAGGGGGGAATATGTGCCAAGGCCATGGATTGTTATTTCAGGCACTGAGGTTTGCAGATCAGCTCCATGGCTTCTGTGTTGCCTGTGCTACAAATACTTTCCCCTATCCTTATGCCAATGCATCTGTGTACAATCTGGTTCCAGATTTAACACCTGAATACTGTACTTAAGATTTATTTCTTTTCTTAATGATGCATACAGACTAAAATTAAACAGTCTTACTTGCTTATTTCTGGAACATTTGTGCCAGCGCTTCTTTTTTTCTGCTACGAACTGGGGTTTCATAGTGCTCCTGTATGTCCCAGAGCATGAAATGATTTGGAAGAGGTCTTAAAGAAACTCTAGTGCAAAACACTGCAGTGTTATAATACTGGAATGATCATTGTTTGAGCATTTTCATTCCTGTCCAGGAAAAGTTCGTAATGTGGTGGGCCCTATTTCTCAAAAAGTGTGCATTGTTTAGCTCCATAATTATATACATGCTTTCTTTCCATCTGTTGTTTCTTCTGACAGAGCATTAAATACAGTGATTCAACAATGCAGTCGGTAAGTCACAACCTATTTCCTACCAGCTGTTACTTCATATTGACTTCTCAGGTCATGCACAATTCCCAAAACAGAGTGGAGCCACTGTAGTTTTTGTACTATTTTCAGGAAATAAAAGATTATTTGTAAAACTATTGCATTAATTTCTATAGTTTCAAAAGAAATTAATGTGCATGTTTGCACATATGGCCTTCTCATAAAGTTCACTTTTCTGTCCAATTGTGATGCTGCATTTCCATAAGGATATGGAAAAGACATTATCAATGTACATTTCTGTGCCCCTTCCTGCAGTATTCTAATAAAGTTTTAACACTGAGGAATGGCTTGGAAAACCTTTGGGCTGTGACATCTAAACAATTCAAGACACAGGACTGGAATTTCTCAAGAAGAAAGATTAATTTTTGCAAGAAACTGTAAACATTTCACTGTGATTAATAAGTAAGGTAATAAATGGAAGTCTCTGAGACATCTTTACCTCTTCTACTGTTCATTCAATAGTCTATATAGATGTGTCCTTGTGGAATAAGCCAATGTTGGCAATTTGCCTTATTATGACTGCCAGTTTTCCATTGACATGTTCAAAATTCGGAGATACATGCATCATTATTTAGCAAAAACCTTGACACTTACTTTGCAAATGTTTTGCATTTGAAATGTAAAATAAAACTGAAGCTGTGAAAGAGTAATTAATTCAAAAGGAAACAATCTCAGGGCATTTTAATTTCCTGCTATAACCATAATTTTCTATCTCATCATCTGGGACTGTGAGACATATTTATGTCTGTGATGTCCCTATTTCATGAGAAGTTGTTCCATTTCTCCCAGGGGTAACCTATAGGAAAGATAGAAAATCCTTCCCTTTTTACCTGCCACAAATCTCAGAAGTGCATAGCAATGCCAAGGTGGTGGGAGTCAGTGAGCACGACAAACCATCAGATTCTGAGAAGGAAACAAAAGAAAAATGAAGACAAAAAGGCCGATGGAAGGAATCGGTATTGCTATTTGCCAGGTCCAGCAGCATCAAATAGCAGTTCCTTATGGGGGTTTTTAGGGATTTCTAAATTTTCTTCAGTTTAATTTCCTGAAGTACATTAAGCCAAGGAGATTTTTTTTTAAACTTGTCTAATACAGAACTGTGAATGCCAAAATAGCTGTTAGCTTATCTATCTAAATTTTGTTTTCATTCTCTTCTACTGATGATACTTCAGGGAGTAAATTGCAAAAAAACAATCCTCCTTATTTTCATACTAAATGAAACAAATTTTATATACTATAAAGAGAATTGTTTAACCATCAGAGAGAGCTTTTTGCTATTTAGAAAGTGTTATGGAGCTTCATGACTGCCAGAGATGCTGCCACGGAGGAAGGGAAAAATCCGACCCTTGCAATGAGACTGAGATAGTGCATGGTGAGGAGCAGGGGGAGTGGATCTGGATTTGTGTGGTTCAACTCTGAGGCACAAAACCTTGGGAACCTCAATTGATAAAGTCTATTAATACAGGGTTTCTGTTGATTACTGAGTCAAGGATATTAACTTTAGTCACTTTACTCACCCTGTGGGTCAGTCACAAAGCACTTGTGACTATGCCTATACAAGTAGACAAACCTGTATTTAAACATATGCAAAGTAAATGTTCACTTGTGCAAGGCTTTGCATGCAATTCACGATGAAAAATGCACTTATTGCACAATTCCTGTTAACAACAGCATAACTTCTGACTCAAAATCATCACAGACAAAAAAATCACTACTAAACTTTCAGGTTCAGTGGCAGATGGAGACATATTGTGATGATTTGTGCTGCAAAGGGGTCTCCGCTTTTTTACAGTATTTGTGCCAATATCACTTTACTGAAGCTATTGAAAAGCCAGCAGAAATCTGTCAGATGGAGACATATAACATTCCAGATGTGGCTTAGAGGAATGAGTACAGGAAAAGCAGCAGCAATAAAATCTCACGAAATTTTATATTGACTGACAAACCACACAAAAGAGGTGGGCAGAGGGAGAAAAATACTCTGCTCAGGTCATACTCAGTACTTGCAGAAATGTATGGTCTAGTCTGCAGAGACTATCAGCCAGTATCTGAACCACCAAAGATGCCTGACAGGATACCCTGGGGAACTGCTGTGCTGCGTGCATCAGAAGCCAGCTGCTAGGCTTTCTTTGTTGCTGTGCATTTTTTATTAAATAACTATAAAACCAGAAAGCCAAATTCTTGCTTCACTTGTGCAAAGGCAGGATGAAGAGTTTGATGTATGCATAAAATACAGAAGTTATCTTCCTCAGAATTTACAGAGGTGGCAATTTTCATTTACATTCCTTTTGCTTGGGAGATTTTTCTCTTTTTCTGTTTTCTTAATATTTTCAGAACAGTGTGAAGGCCACTGATCCATGTTCATAGCTAGGAAATACTGAGGTTTCTTAAAGATGAAAACAGAAATTATTTGAGATTGTTAATGTTGAGCTGAGGGCAACTGTTAAATCATATTTCCCAAAGGAATATTGGTCATAAAGGATTGGCCATTCCATTTGGTCTGTGTACCACAACACCTCTTTTGCAGATATAGCTGTAAGTAAAGATCTATTTCCAGATATGGGAGACAGAAGATGTTATAGTAAAAAAATGTTGGGGCGGGGAGGAGAAGAGGGAGGGAGGCAAGAAAACCAACCACCAAACCCAACAAGAAATGGTATTTAACCATCTGAGTAGATATCTACACCTGGCTTAACTTTTTATACACCCTTTTCAGTTAGTAAAGAAAAACAGCCTTTCTTGGAGCACTTTTTTTTTTTTTAAATTTAGATATGTAAAATAGGACAAGCAAAGCTGAAAAGCTCAAGTCCAAGCCAAAAGCAGTATGCACTTACAAAACTGTTCTTTTGGATGCAGAGGGAAAACATCACTCCTGTTATGATCTACTCAAAAGTGAATATAACATTATAGATATTCCATATTTTTCTGATACAGCCTTTAAGTGACAACATTTCTCTTACAAACTCCTACTGGGATATAAATAAAATCATTCTATAAAGGCTTTTCAAGGTGCACTTAATTTTATCCAGGCAAATGGGAACAAGTGTTTGTTTGACTGTGTAGATTCAGGAGGATTCACTGCCTGTGTTCACTGGACTGACTTCATCCAAGCTGACCTCGTGTTTGACTCACAACCCTGCACTAAGGCATTCGAATAGAATGACATTTTAATGACTTATTTCTGAGCTTAAGAAAAAAATCTCTGAACAGACAGAAGGACCCAAATGCTTGTGATTCTGTATCCTAGCAGCTGCATTCACCTGACTTTGCTCATTTTAGAGATATTAACAATATTGGAACAGATATAAGTCATCTCCTAAAAATTTAGTAATGTTGCTGTGATATATAGGCCATTGCTTGGATATAAGAAACCTCATCACTAAACCAAAAGTCAGTTTTGAGTAACTGCTCCAGCTGGCTCTGCTTGGAGCAGGGGGATTGGGCTAGACATTTTCCAGCAGTCCCTTTCCACTTCAGCCACTCCATGACCCTATAGAAAATGACAGAAAAATAAAGGCGCTCTTACACAAACTGATAGAAGCATTGGATTCAGGTGCTTCATTGTTAATGGCAAAGCTTCAGCAACAAATTAGACTGAGCAAGAAAATCTGTAATCAGTGGTGAACTTAAATCCGATCTTAAAACAGTGATATGTGTGAGGCTGTACAGTTATCTCATATTTAACCTGCATTTAGTACCACGCGCAGACTATCAAATTACACAGATCTTGAAGGAAGACAGGGTCCTGACGACTCTATTAGACAGATGCAGGAAGGGAGTGTAGCCCTACTTAGACCAGTAGATGTCTAAAGCTGGAACTGGCTTTAACCACTAACAGAGCTACCTAAGTGGTCCCAAGATACCTGCTTTCCATCAGAAAATTAGACACTTGGAGAGCATCGTGATGATGCATCTTAGCAAGGACTTCCACCTCTTAATTCCTCTGACTGAAAATCATTTGCCTTAACAGTAGTCTAAACAAGAAAAGTTTAAAACAGAAAAAATAAAGCCAAACAGTCAAAAGAAATAAACCATTAAGGATACAGAACATGCTCTGTATCAATTTTACAGTGAAAAATTAACTAGTAACTGAAGTAGGTTTTTTAAAAATTCTAGTTTCTCAAAGAAATGAAGCTGGCAAGACCCTGCTCTCCATCTGTCTATCATCTGCTAGTAAATGACTTACAGAAGTTTTAAGCTCATTGGACAGTTTTTAAATTGAGTTGACAGAGCTGAATTTGACAGACATTTTGAAGATTATAAAGTACATATGGTTTTTTGTGCCGACAGGATTGATTAAGTTTTCTCTTCCATGTGGATTCTCTTTTTACTAGTAAGTTACAAAAAGACTGAAATCTTTCCTCATAATTAGCAGATCTCTAATCTCTTTCTCCTTGGTGTCTTATAAAGCTCATGAGGAATGAAAATTCAGCTAAAAGACACAAAAGGATTGGAAGCCAGTCATTAGTTCCAGTGCCTGTACTTGTGTCCCTGGAAATACCTCAGAACGCTCATGAGTGGTCTGTTCATTTGTGAAACTAAAACAAATAAACAAACTCAAGTTGTAATTTCTTTGTTCTTTATTAGTACCAATCAAGCCTCATGGATAACTTGCTAGGTACTGCACAAGCACAGTTTGAGGTGCATTTTGCTGTGCTGGAAAATCTGTTAGGTGCCCAAGACAGACTAAAGGTACACATGTTCAAGCCTGTGTGGAAGTCACGAGTGGAGGGAAGGGCAGATGGAGAATGGTGTAAAAGGCAGGTCAAGGGGATTTCCCCAGCTTTCCCCAGAAGGTCATAGAGGAACAGAACACAATTTTCCCAAATGCTAGGTTTTGTTCTTTCTCGTTAGTATCTAATGGGAAGTCTTAGGCAGGTTTTGAAAAGCCGAGAGGAATGAGTTTACTTTGTCCTCTAGCAGGTAAGAACTTTTAGACTAATTATCTTCCTTCATGTTGTTGGACGCTGACATTGTCTATGGCAATGTGGATAAAAGGTGTGCATTCAGGGGGAAAGGTAGGAAAAGAATTAGGGGGGAAAGAAAATCATGCCATTCAAGGGTCTGCTACTTCTATTTAAATGAAAAATAGTTTTATACTGTATCAAATCATTGCTGTAGAATAGAAAAGATCCATGGTCCAGACCCACGGGGTAACCTCTACCTAACCCATTCTTGACAGATGATTTTCTTGGTCTGTTCTTCAGAGAGAGAATTTCACAACGGCCCTAGATATTATGCTAAACCACAGCTACAGACAGGAGAATTTCCCTAAACCGTGGAGTATTTCTAGCTGCTCTTTCAACCAATTACTTCTTGTCCCATCCACAGCAAACATAGACAATACTTCACTGCCAAACTCTGTGGCAACCTTTTACATATTTGAAGATCTATTTTTTTTCTATACCACTTCCTCCCATGCAAGCCAGTATCACTTTATTCTCATAAGTAACATGTTATAGGACCCAAAACACTTTTCTTGTTTTTCACTATAGTGTCTTCAGGTGTCCTGTATTTTTAACATGCCTGTTAAAAAATGCCCCAAATCTCATTAGAAGCAGAGCAGAAGGATTGCATCACGTGTCTTGCAAAACCACTCTCCAGTTTATAAATACCCAGTATGAAGTTTAATTTTTTCAGAAGTTTATTTTGTGGTCACCTCTCATGCACAGTATTGCCCAAATTTTGTGCAACCTACTTTCTCTTTGGACAGAAAGTGTTTGCTTTTCTACTTGTCTGTATCAGTTGTCCCCTGCTATGGGTGTGCTGGAGGAATGGTTGGTCCCTTTGAGAGCAAGACTGATTTGTTCTTTCAAAATCTGGATGTCCTTTGCTGCTGTGATTCTACTCAGTGCTGTGAGTTCCTTTCTGAACCAGCATGGGCACGGGGTAAAGAAGCAAAAGTACATAATGTTGATTTGCTTTCTATTAATGAACTTAACAAAGCCACTGGTCTCTGTAAAAAAAGTTAAGAAGCTGTTCCAGTCTCCACATGGATAGTTAGGTAAGGACATGTCTACAGATGCTGACTGGGTCTCTCTAAATACTTCTTGCAGTTTCTGAGGTCCTTCTTGGTAAAAAAAGTGTTTTCTTTAAGCAAGAAATAATTCTGTCTTAAAATATGGGCATTGTTTCAATCCTGCAGTCCCAGTGTCGAACAGCTTATCCCAAAGAAGGAATCTCATTTCATTTCTGTCTACAAACTAAATCTGATTAATGAAATTTCAGGGAACAGCTACCTAATTAGCACTGCTAAGCTAACACTACTGCATCTATTGACTATAGTACCAATGGTTATCCTGGGAGAACATGAATGCTGAGAAGAAAATGTGCTATTACACATGAACTGCCCTTTACAGTTTTGGCATCACAGCAGGTGGACATAGAAGAAGTAGGAATGTCCCCAGCAGATCCTGCTGGCCAAAGATTTCAAATTGCAGCCCCATACTGCATGTGCATGCCAGTGAGGGAGTACACATATGGACAAATACTATAAGTGGAAAGAAATGCTTCAGCAGTCACACTTCATAACAGTAGTGAGAATCAGAACCTCATGTTTGCAACTCTTCATCACTTCTGTGTGGGAATATCTGAAAGCCTTAATTGTCCATGGACCTAATCATGAGGTGATGATCACTGCCAACAAAGTGCTGAGAGCTCTCAGCTCTCACTGCAGAGTGGGGACATGAGGATACTCGGTACTTCAGAGCAACAGCAGCATCATCCTGCTTCTCCAAACACATGCTGTTTTCTGAAGTTCCAGACTGAGAACAATTGCTGTTCCTAAACAAAGAACAGCAGCTCAGCTGGAGTCCCAGCTGCACTCAGGCCAACAGCCTCAAATCCCTAGTGTCTCTTTGAAGCGACCTGTTTCTGGCCCTGGCAAAGAAACAAAACATTTGATCTGTGACTTGCAGAAGACCATTCTTTCCCCCATCCTCCCGTGCCTTTCACATCTCCTTGAATTGCATCTCCTACCACCAGTGTGCAAGTGAAGGCAATTCTGGTGATGTCAACAGGAGTCCTCCAAGCAGGCTACGTGTCATGAAAGAGCTGCTCCTCCTCGGAGACCTGGAGCAGGGCCTGGAGTGAGCACAGGCTGCCAGCCTTGGAGAAACATTCCTGTTCTTGAACAGGGTCAAGGGGCAGTGGCAGCCCAGTGATTCATCAAATCAATCAGGCACCAAGGAGCAATTCCAGCAAAAGAGTCCAAAGCAAACACTATGATTCTGAGAAGTATAAATGACACAAGAAGCCAAAGGAATCCTTGCAGAAATGGTACGGTAATATTTCATTAGACCACCTATTGCCACAGTTAAACAGCTCCATTAAGTACAAGCATAAGGTGATGAGGTCTTGAAAAATAGAGAAGCCCTGCAGGAAGGATGGGATGTGTTCTCACTCAAAAAGCAGACTAAAAACAGCTTCAGAAATCCTTATCCTGAAACTTGTAAAAAAATAATGAGGCAATTTTGCCTACACAAATTCTTTAAGGTGGTTATTCTTTCTGAGTGCATTAGTTAGTTAATGAACATTAGATGTTTTGGGTTCTTTCTAATGCACAACAAATGTTTAGTGATGCTAGGACTGTGACAACAGGATTACTGTCAGTAATTACTGTCAGTTTTAAATCCCATAACCAATGACAGTGTGTACAGTGTATTATTGTCACTTTTACTGGCAGCTAAGGTGTTGTGCAGCTTGATAGAAAGGATACTTTTTTTTTTAATGATTCTCTCCTCAAAATCTCTTAGTCTAGATTCATTCAGAAAAGTGAGACTCTTTGAAAGCTAAATCCCAGATTACAAAATTTATGGTTATCATATAGTCCTGATGCTTGTGGTCCAAATCTTTGACTACTGTCTTCCTGACATTGTGGTGATTTTAAAGGTTACAACAGCCCAGACTACCTCCGGCTAAACCCCTAGGAGAGAGGGGGGGAGGGAGGGAGGGCGGCAGGCCACAGAGGACCCTGAAAAATTGTTATTCAGATGCACTCAAATGTTGTTCTGGAGGTCTCTGGTCTGAAAGACTTGGCAGGGCTGACTCTTTTGTAAAACTTGAGGTAGTTTGTGGTTCATACCAGGTTTGGTGGTCTTTTAGTGGAGCACAAAAGCAGGCCTGCCAAACCAGGTGGTTCAGAGATGCAAAGACCATATGAAAGGTTTCTGCCAGCCATACAGACAAGTTATAGTTGCATTCATGCTCACTTTTTCAGAAACCAGAAAATCAAATGCACAATCCCACACAGGAATTGGAGCCAGAATTTGTATTTGTTCCTTAGAGCTATTTTCCCTGCTGTGCTCTTTCAATACCAAGCTTTGCCTTTCAGCGGGACAACAGCCGTCCCACTGCATGAATTTCTGCTGCTTCTTCACTAGGGAATTAAATAGGACATGCGGTGTTGCAATGTAACTTCAGCTTTGCTGGTATCCCACTGGAAATGACCTTTGGCTTTTTCAGACAAGTTATGATATTGATATGGGCTGTGCTGGTGGAGGAGGCTTCATCCTTTTCTTTCAAGAGTCCTGTAATGAAGAAATATTAGGTTTTTTTTTTTAAATGTCATAAAAATTGTTTCCCAATTTTCATGATACTCACTTCTGCTCTTACTGGTGCTCTCTTAGAAATGAAGCCTCAGCCCTGCTGTTCTGTTTGGATGGATGGAGGAACCACGCTGTATCCCAGCACACCTGTTGCAAGGGTTGCGAAAGCGTTGTGTGTGAACCAAGGATTCTGCAGCAACCAGGTCAGATCAGCAGTTTCACTGTGTTCTCAGAAGTGCAAAAAGTCTTTGTAATAGTCTCTTCCTGGTGAAAAATGCAGTTAATTTTGTAGCCATATATATTTATACTGTTAAATCAATACGTATTAAATATATGATTCTATGAACTTGTGGCTTAGGACAGTTCTTCCATGCCTAATTTCAGTGAGATGGTTCCTACCTATCAATGATGCTTATGGTTTAACAAGGTGTTTCAACATCATTTATAGTTTCTATGTGGCAAGAACAGTGCTTAATATGAGCACCAGCTGATAAATAGCCTGGCCTCAAATTATGAGCCTGCAACCAAAGAGCTCTGTGGGGAGGGGTGGGGTTGGGGTTGTAGGGACTGAAGAATCGGGTAATAGGAAAACCTGTGTGAAAAGTGTCATTGAATACCTGCTGTTTGATATTTAGATACAAGTGGATAAATAGTAACCTGGAAACATTTTACATATTTTATTAGATGCCCAAAACTAAAGGTGCAGACAAAGGGCATTGATTTTTATTTTTTAAAATAGAACTAGTTTGAATGGAAAGTGGAATCAACTATGCATGCTTGGAAAAGACATAGATGCATGACCATACATGATTTTCTTTTTCAGGTCAATGGATGAATTTTCACGTTTCACACATTCATGAACTTGACATGACAAGACATGTTGATATTTTCATAGAAAAAGTCACAAACAATTAGTGCAATTTTATAGTATTTAAATGAATATAATATGGATTGAAGTTCAGACACTGGAAAAGAAACAGAGGGACAGAAGACTTTACAATTAGAATGAAACAATAAATAGATTTACTCATTGTTGTACAGGCACATAAACCGTAATTGAGTGAATGGAGAAGAATTAAGTGGCCATTTCGAACCCATGTTTGGGTAGAAAAATAGGTTTTGTCATACATAAGACAGAACTAACTCTGTTTGTATCATAGATATTTACCATTAGATAGTAGATATTTACCACTGTGAAACTGGGTAAAAGAGTTTATTTTAATAAACTCTGAGTAGCAATTTAGGATTTTACATCTTCCCCTGCTTTCTGCCAATCTCAGTTTGTTTAAGCTTTCTTTTTAACTCAAATTTTCCAGGCAGCTGATCAGTTTTCAACCGTCTCCAGTTAGTTCACATCTTTCTTGAAATACAAAGCCCTACCCTTTACATAGCACTCCATTAAGGAATGTCTGCACAGTGCAGCAGAAAGCAGAACAATTTCGTTTATTCTGCAGGCTGGATTCTTACTTAAATGTGCAGACATGCTTTGTTTGGGTTTGTTTGACTGGTTTTTTTGCATGTGTATAACGATGCTGACAGATTCAGCTGGTTACTGTTAGTCCCACGTCTCATTCTTTAGTAGTTGCTCTCCATCTCATATTTGTCAGCTTGATTATTTCTTTCAGACATTACCTATTGCTTGTTCTGACGAATATCCTAAAGTTTTCATTTTTTTTTTTTGAGAGTAGGCTATGTCTGTGATATGTAACTATTGAAATTAGTATAGTTTTTCTGCATTCTGCATGGGTTAATCTGGTTTCTAAAAAGGTATGTAATAACATATTGGTAATATATAGGGTAGAAAAAAATTTTTCTTTTGTGACTTTTGAGGTCACTGAGTTTCAGCTGTACTCTCTACTATGCAGACAGGAAAATGTTTCTCTTTGCCAGAGTTCCTTAGTCTGATTTACCATACTCTTTACCTTAGGTCTCCTTTGCTTATGAAAAATTACCTTGCCAGTGTTTGACTCGAGGTATCCTCTTGTGCACTAGTGCAGAAGTCAGCTCTTGGAGAGCGTGGTCATGAAATCAGACTTGCTTTCAAGAATAGGGAGATTTGGATAGCTAGATAGATTGAGAGTTTTTGGCAAAAAGATGTCCTGACAGCTGACAGCTGGACCAAGCACTGCATAAGTGCTTCAGTAAACTTTGTGGAAAGGAGACGAATGGCTACCATCTGAAGATACATCTTATAACTTAGCCAGTCTTCAGCACCGGGTAAAAAAGAATGGCATGTCTGGGTTTCTGAGGGACCCTGGAGCAATATGCTCTCTTCCTTTAAAATTCTCTTCCACCATTTATCAGGACATGATAAGAGCTTTTTTTCATTAACTTAATTTCTCAAACAGATTAAAATTATGTGGAGAATCTGTAGTATGCACTTCTACTCATCAACCTCCCAAGTTGCTTCATAAACACACAAACACATCATACTGTGAGGGGATTGCACCACGCTATTTATTAATTCATCTGAAGTCTATAGTCTCAAACTTCATAGTTTTCGGAAATCTATCCAGGGGCTATAACCCTAGTAAGACCCCAGAAGTCTTTTCTCATGGCTAGTGAGGGTTAGATAAACCATAGTGGGGTTTGTTATTTATCTATCTTATATTTGTTTTACTTACTAATTTTTTGATTTACTCTGCTTGAACATTTCAGAATGAAATAGTATTGCTTAAGTCAAGGAAAAAGAAACGCAAGCCAAGGTTAAAGAAAGAAACAGGAGTATTTATAGTTCAGACAATTCTGTAATTGTTTTGTCTGGGTCAATATGATCTACAAAAGCTTCCTTGGCAATGAAAACTTGAATGAAAAATTTTGGTCAAATCTGTTTAAATTTATGCAATAGTGATCGACGAACTAAATCCTTCTGTCTGATAGACAAATTCTTCTCTTTTGTGCATTATTGTTTTGCTTATTGTTTGCTATGCAGTGGTCCTTGGAGGTTCCAGTGGTCATTGGGGCCCATTCTGTAAGTAGAGGGTGAGAAAGAGTCTCCTCTTGAAAGGTCCTGTAAGGGAAACAAGCAGGCTTGGGAAAGGGTAGAAATGCATAACACACACAAAGATTTGCAAACCCGTTGTTCCAAAATTATTTTTTTTTAGTCATTCCAGTTTTTATCCACTGGTGGATTGGGCTAGAGTTTATTTACTTTATCTTAGTATATCAAATATGAGCTGGAGCAAGGGTGGGTATAAAAGGAAAAAAAAAATAGATAAAGCAAAGGCAGAATCAGGTGAAAGTAGGGTGGGTGATGATGAACTGATGTCCCTCTAGCCAGATAGGTAAGCTTGTTAAGGAACAGAAGGAAAAAGTTAACTAGGTAGAGAGCATAATTTCACAACCATATCAGTTCCTAAAGATCACTCAGAAACTGTTTAGTGCTGGAACTAAACCTCAGTCCAGTTTTTCTCTCTACTGTACAAGTCCCTCCAGGGGAAGAGTAGAATAATGCCTAGTTCTATTGTTAACCTTGTCTGTACATCTTCAGTGAGTGAAGAAGAGAGGGACGATTGTTTTAAAAAATCACTTTATTCCCTCCTGACTATCTGCTGAATTTTCCAAGGTGTAACTGAAAACCCTAGCAAATGAACTCTGACTGACTTTAGTGTCTTAGGTGACCTCAGTCGTGTGTGCTTTTCGTGGGAATCTCCTGATCTCTCTCACTATCCATGTAGTGGTTCTTGCTGCAGAGTCACCCTGGAGTGTGTGAACCTGATGCCCTTTGAATGAAGTGAAACCAGCAGACGTGCTCCAGAAGCAATGAAGTGCTCCTCCCCATGACCTGCTGCTGCCAATGAGGTTTCAGGCCACGGGACAGCCAAAAACCGGAGCATCCTGTCTGCCGTCCTTGGAACAAATGCAGCGATGTGTCCCTCCCCCAAACGGCAGATCTCTTTGTCCTTCTTCCACTTTGTCTGCCTTTAGCCTTCCAAACAGAGGTGTTATTTCTCTGAAGGCCCACTGGGGTTGAACTCAAATCTTGCTTTGGTTTCATGCTGTGGGCTAACACCCGGGGCTTTGAGTCAGGTGGGCAGAAGTGCCCAGGTGGGTCCATTGTTACTCTTAATTACTACTGGCTAAAATGTTTGCATGCCTCACGCCAAGACAATATAACGGTTTGATACATAAAGGGAGTGAAAGTAAAAATGTGGAAGAGTGCAGAGGCAATAAAACACTGCCCTCATCATCCTTCTGCTTTAGCTGTAATGTGAAGCTGAAAAACAAAACAAAACAAAAGCTTACATAGCTTCTAATAATAAGTTATCGCTGCAATACCGTTCAAAATTCAAGCTGATGTGAAATTTGAGCTAATGTGACTAAAAAAAAAAGTTCCTCTCTAGAGTTTGAGCTGCATGGAGACAAGATTTTGCATATTTTTTCCTCCTCTCCTGTCTTGATTGCTGCAATGACATTGTCTTTCTCTTTTACAGTAAAACTTATGAATTATTTGGGAAAATGTAAGCTCACTCAATCATACAAGGCAGCACCAAAACAATCCAGGCAAGTTTTGAAAAATATGTGAAAAACAAACAAAAAAAATGTATCAGCCATCATCTCTGCTTGTCTGTGAGTCTGTAGATTGATGTTTCACTATAAAAATGCAATTTAATAAAGTCACATGATTTCTTTCATGTGCATAAAGAGATTTTGTAAAAACCCTCAAACGACCATGAGCAAAACAGTAGCAACAACAAAGTGGATTCTAGCCTTAGCCTATTTCTCCAAAAGCATGTGGCCTTGACTCCTGGAGCAGGGCTCAGCTGGTAAGTATTCAATATGTTCAATTTTTTCTGAACTCTTTTCTTTCTCTAGTGTGTGTGTTTATGCTCTGGTTTTCCATTGAACCTTATCCCCAAAAATATGATCTATTTTTGGTAGACTACTTAAAGTTTGTCAGAAATACTTCTGTTTATGCTTAGGTCAAGCCTATGAAAACATTAGGTCATTTCCACTTTTTAAAAGCTGATCAAAATAAGCTAATTGACACCTTTAGTGGACCACACAAAAGGTAATTTGCAAAGTGGGCAACCCAGTGTAAATTCTCTAACGATGTATTCTACCTTGGTTCTGCAGTCTGTGCTGCTAAGCTGTGTGATCAAATCAGATCAGCTGTGAGAAAATTTCAATTCTATTAGTGTTAAAGTAGGCTTTCAGCTTTCAAGGTTGGTATTAGCCAAACGAATTTTACTAAAAGTGGATGCCTTACTGCATTTATATGGAGTCAGGCCAACCTGCAAGCCAGGTAGTAAGGGAGAGGAAGGAGAAAGGTCTTGTCTGAAGTGTGAAATAATGTGATGTACTTGAGTCAGACATCAGGAGGAACCATGAATTTCAGGAGATGGAAAAAAACCCTGAGTATGTGCTGGGGAATTTTTGCCAGTTAGACACAGATCATTATCTACACTCCTTAATCATTGCTTTCTTCTGGTGGGTTGCACAGGTCCTGTGCAACAGCTAAGACTCACTTATGTTCCTAAACACAAGTGGGACTTAGACATGACTAAATAGAGTGTAGACCTGTTGCATATCCCTTTCTACCAGGATTGATTTCACCTTAGGAAGATTAAGAAGTAAATGACCTGCTCAAGGAAAAAATCAAGTCACCTGGCTTTTCTTTATTGTTGTTCTAAGGAAAGTATTAAGAATCAGGTAGAGATCTATCACCAGAATATTACCTCCCCAGTAAGAAGCATTTCTGCAGTTCATTAAGATGGAGAATTACCAGTTCTGTGGCAGGGAAGCCATGTAAATGAGGCCTTCTAAGGAATGAAAAAAAAATCCGATTTTACAGAGAGCATTTAAATATTTTTAAAATCTTTTGGACTTGAACATTAGAACTGGTTGACAGATAAGCCTGGGGAAGTCTTAATACAGATTTACTAGCCATTTTGGAAAAAAATTACATATACTGCATTAGTTCTACTAAACTATAATCTGGATGACCAGGTTTGTACAGACACTAACAATATCCAAAGAGGAGCATTTTGCCACTTTCTATCTGTCTCTCTGGACTGCTGCTAACATTACTGAGATAATTATATGAATATTACAATCTGCTCTGCAACTTCCTAAAGTAACAGGTGTCATTTTGAGTAAGAGAAGGATAAGTGCATTGCAGGTTTCAGCCTATTTTACATTCATTTGACAAAAAATATTGTAATTTAAGTCCTGACAAAATTTTTGCATGGACATTAAAGACGAAAGACCAGAAGAAGCTTTTAAGAAAGCTGAATAATTTTATTATTAAGCAGGACTTTAGAATGGTTTGAATATGCTGCCTAAGAGTGTCTTTAGTTTGTGGATGTATATATTGTCTTTAAGAAGTTTCATATAAAATCTGCTGAAATTACAACTAGAAGGTTGTCTCTTAACTGGCTAAAACCTTGAAAAATTCATCACAAAATCTAAAAGTTTGTCTGAGCTCCTTCTGGCTCCAGCATTAGTAATAAAGATTCTGGAACCACAATTCATGTAACATTCTACTGAAAAGATTGTACACTGTCACCTACAATAGAGAAGAGAAACTATTTTTTTAAGCACTGAATTTAGAAGATCAGATACTGATACAGAGATAGAGCAGGTATCTTTAGAAGAGTATTAATTTTGCATAGCTGTACTTCAGAGTAAAAGATGAATTCAAAGAAAAAATTAAAATATTTTCTTAGTCAAGTCTGCTTAAACAGAAAGTTTGCTACAGTGCCCAGCAATCCACTCATTAATGTGCTGTGTTAAATCATACATAGGGCATAATCGAGCCTATGTGTTCCCTGCTTTATTATGCCATCTTTTCTTTGATAGGGGAAAAAAATTCTGACTTTAGGGAATTATTTTATTTAATCTTGTAAAGTAGAAATGTATCTGTTGTTTCAGAATCTCTGCATCAGCCCTTAAAAACAACTAAAAAAACTCCAATGCCAACTCTGTAAAAAATCTTCTTTCCTGATGAGTGTGAAATGCTCAGAGCTAAAATCTTTTCATCATTTCAGCCACAGAGGAAGGTTTCATGACTGGTCATGAAAACAATTTCATGACTCCAAGCCATGTGAAAGAACTAAGGAAGTCTGTGTCTGAACCCACCCTTCTTCTGATTCACAACAGCATTTTCCACATTCAGAGTTGCACCATATTTTGCTGTGTAGTTCCTTTTGCTGTTTCCAATTCCTATGCAAGAGGCATTCAAGGACACATAATGTGGTTTTTAAAATGTTTGGGTTTGTGGATTAAAAAAAAAAGCTATTTGTAATAGAAGTTCTGTCCTCTCAACACTGTAAAAATTCAGTCATGTCCACTATAATTTTTTTTTTCTGAGCTCCCTATTTGTCTTGGATTGCAATATGTATTCAAGTCTAATGGCTAAAGCCACTGGTGGTTTTAAATGTTACTTGTATTGTGTAGGTTTATACCAAGTGTTTGTAAAGTAAGTGTGATACCTACTGATATATTACCCTGAAATATATTCTACTTCAGGTAAGTGTGCATTTCACAAGTTTGGAGTCAGACAACAAATTTAGACAAATTTTATCTGTGGGTTTTGTACTGTGTGAAAGATGCCGTGGAGAAGACACTGGGCATGGATCCCTCATAACTCAGATCTGATTTCACCACAAGCTTCAAGTCACTGCCTGTCTGCCTGCTCACTTGTGTTTATCGGCACTCAGAGAACTAGAATAAAATGAAGTACCTTAGGCTGCTTTATTCATGCATACTTGTCACTTTGACGGATTTAGAAACAATTAGTTCCTCCAAGGCAACCAAAGCCTGAAATCTAAATAAAACAAGACTGCTAACACACCTTTGCCAATAGAATCATCTGTCTGGATGCTTCTCTGTAAAGCTATGTGTTTGATTCCCAACTGCTTGCATTATCAATGTCTATGCTAAGGAGGTTTTTAAACAGTTGGTGCAGAAATTGCCTGTGGCAGAGGAGTGTGAGACTCTCTAAACGAGCTGCATGATCCACAGTCCTATCAGGACCACCAGAAGCTGGGAAGTTGTTCTTGCATAGCCACGAAGTAAAAACGTGTGTAATTGAGGTTGCTTTGTCCTGAGAGTTCCTTGTGAGAAAGATTTGCATATGGTACGGTTGCCCAGAATACGAGAATCCCTAAAGAAAGGATAACGTGTTTGGCTGTCTGTTACACAGAAACAAAGCGAAGCAAAACAAACAAAGACGGAAAAAACAATGCCTTTTTGGCAGGAGGGTAAATGAGTCATTGGGTAAAAATCCTGCAGCTGGACAGCACTGTAGCTGGGACAGTTAATTACATAGGAGGAGATGTCAGGATATAGCTCAGACAGCAAGAGGGAATGCAGCAGAGGTTTGGTCATGGCAGTCAGTGCTCTCTCAGCTGGGAAGTGCTGAGCTTGCACACACAGCCTGGGCACATATCCTGGCCAGAAGAATCCAGCCTGTGGCACACGGGCACAGAGGCTGAAACCCGTCTGTGGATGTGGGCTCAAAGCAGATGTGGCTATTTAGAGATCTGAAAATTCCCAAGTAAAGGAGGTTGAATATGGCATTTGGAATTAAGACTAGCTCTGCTTTTAGACATTGTAAGGTGAAAACAAATACTCAGATACTCAATACTTAAGTGATCAAAAGCACAGAACTGAAAAACTGAGATCTTGCTCTAAGTAGGAAAGAAGATCCATGTTTCTATTGCAATACAGCAGGCTTAAGATCAAGAAAGACCTGAGTATACCATTGTGGGCTATGCTCAGTGGGTGTGGTGTTCATCTCCAGCTTTATTCAGGCTTCTGTATATGAACCAAAGTCAGCACTCACTGACAGCCCAGTCAAAAGCATTAATGGATCCCATACTGAATAATTAACTTGACCCTACGGCAGATACTTGGCAATAATTAATAGAATAACTTTCCAGACTTCATCAATGTCCATACAGCTGCTTGTACATGAGCCCCAAGGCACCCCACCTGTCCACCAGGAAGGCATTAATCCTCCGCAGGTCCTGAAACATATTTGCCAGCTCTGTGTGGGTCACTTGGATCCACATCTCCAATGAGTGCATCCCTCAGCACACCTCCAATGAAGAAGCCTGTGTGGGGGCAGCAGAACAGCCTTCTTGATTGTATAGACTAAACCACTGTTGATTGTAATACCTAAGCACCAGCAAGGAGCAGAAGATGCTTTTAAGTAGTGCAGCAGCTGTTAGACAGCTACTGACTGGAACATTCTGGTGCTCTGTGTTTGGACACTGAATGGTTCGATTGCCTCTATCTCACTTCAGAAAGCATTGCACTAACAGCGTGTATTAGGAAAGTGATTAGGTTAGGGCTAAATATTAAATACTGTGATTCAGTCACGCTCCTGAGGCCCAGCAGGCTCTTTCCTGAATAGATTAACTTCTGTACTATAATGAAAGACATTTTTTTAAATTTTCACTGTGTTTTCTCCTTCCTTGAGGAAATGAGAAGTTTGTCCCTTATGAGACACATTAGATCATTGTCTCCTCCCTTCCCTTAAATTCACTTGTTAATTTTAAGATAGATAAAAACATTTTTTTGCACAAAGCAAAGCTACAACAACAGAAATAGAACAAGCATATGTCCAGGCATTTTAACCTTTGCCGAACACTGTAAATTTGTTAGAAGGCCGAGACTAAATATTTATGTTTTCTTCTTCTTGTCCTAGCATTTGGCAGACGACATGGGATATAGCACAGCAGCAGCAAGAATTAACTGTGGTGCAGTATGGCTGGAGCAGGTCTCATTAAAGGAAAGGAAAGGTCCAGATTCCTGTCCTATCAAGCCAGTCACTGAAGTTTTGTCTTTATTTACTTTACCGTAGCCCTGCATTTGAGGTCCACAGTCAAAAGTCCATGATGGAACTGTAATGCCTGCCAAAGGTTAAATGACTTCTCCTGTCCAATAATGATTTGATTTCCTTTCACCTGCGTACTTTTGCACCTGTTAATTATAAATTCTCTTCTCCTCATACACTTTCTTGCCATACATTCCCAGCTTGGATACTACTACCCTTGGCCTTGTCTTTGTTCAGTTTGTATTTGCATTTTAAATGATACTTAAAATATGTGTCTTAGGGAAGCCTAGAATGTGTAAAGCAGCAGGACATAAAGAGACTCCTGAACTAATAACAACCTCAGCTAAGACTTCCAGATGAAAAATAATAGCATGGTGCCGATTTGCCAGTTTGTGGTTGGCTGCTAATGGAAGTTTTACTAGAGTAATCAAGGTTTCTCACCCATTAAAATACAAGTTCAGAACTTTGCGAGTAAGTAGTCTGAAAACCCTATGAAATGTTATTTTGATTGAAGTGCTTCAATTATGTTTTTAATGTTTTTAGTGCATTTGCCAAAAATGTCATTTAATTTTGACAGTAAAGACACAGAGTTTAATCCTGTCATCACTGGAGCTAACATCAACCTCTTATTGACTTTCCCTAGAGCTCAAATTTCACTCCTAACTAGTATGCTTTTTTCCTATCTTGCTAATAAAATTAATAACCCATTATGAAGCCACCGGCATATTTTCCCATCTCCAGAGCAGAGCCTGTTCCCCTGAGCTTGTTCTGGGAGTAGCCATTCTGGGAACTGTTTTCCCTTCTGTCTGGAATGAGGACTTGGGATGCTCATGTGCTACCATCAATCTGACAAAGCCCTTATGTGTGGTCCAGATCCAAGCTCTGTATTGGATGTGCCAGACAGAGGAGAAAGTGGGCCAGGTGCCACATCTGATACTGTTTTCACGAAAATCAGTGTGAAAAAGCTGCGTACATAACTGTCCTGAAAAACCAGATGATACTTTTATTTGTCTTTCTGTTCTAGTGTTTAACACTCATTGTTGCCTTGTTTCTTGAGTGGAAAACCTCCACATCAAACTTTGATGTTATTATGGACCTTTATTCTGCCATGCACTGTGCAGGAGCTGGCAATCAAATCCAAATCTCCTGTCTGCTGGCTCATATCCCGCAGCTGCAGGAAGTCTCAAGTTTTTTACAGAGAAAGAATTTCTTACTCCAAAATTATTTCCAGGAGCTCTCTAGTATGGGAACTGTCTAAAGGAAAAAAACCAGCATGAACAGTTAAAAGAACAGCACTGCATATGGTCACAATCTATGTTCTAAATAAAAAAGAAATTCTTCTACAGTGCCAGATACAGTAATTCTGAGGGGAGAATTTTTTAAATTCTTTTTTTAATTCTTTAATTTTTTTTTAATTCACTTTTATTACCAGCATTATGCTGGTAAGAAGAATATCTGAAAGGCTCAGCTATGTCCTGTGTATGAAAAAAGCAATGAGCTGCACATGGTGTCACTTTCCTGGGGATTTGAAATAGAAAAGTGGGATAAAAGTGCATGATATGTTCATATAATGTTAGCTACTTATACAAACAACCTGATTTTTATTTTGCACGGAAGATGATCCTTTTGATGATGGTCCATTTTAGAACCGAGTTCAAAGTTTAGCAACTGATATGCAGCTATCACTACCAATTCATTGTTCTCACTTTACTGCTCCATTTGGGCCCCTCATAGGGGTGGTTTTGAGACTATCTCTCTGAAACTTTACTGATGAGCATCAAAGGCACAGCAACAACCTCCAGGGCAAATAATTTTTTTTTTTTTACTTATCAGTCAATTTTGTCCAAGGTTTGCTTTTCTTTAAGTTCAGTATGTCCCCTATTTTCTTGTTATTCACACACTTTCAATCCAAAGAGCCAGCAGTGGTATCTAAGAGACATTCTTGTGCAGTCAGAGGAGACTGTTTTGTCTTCCATGCTCAGCACTGAGCTTTTAACACAGGTGTGTCACAAAGCCTTAAGAGGAAAGAAAGGGGCATTAAGAGGCAAAACAGAGCTCTGAGAGTATGGAAATAATTTTTCCTACTAATTTTCCTTTCATGATGTTTCATGTCTAAAAGTGAAAAAATGTGGCTAGAAGAAAAAACACAAAACAAAATCCAAATGCTATCTGTCCCAATCAAACAAGCCGCCAAACAAATAGAAATGAATTCCAAAATATTCCATACATTGCACTCTCCAATATCCAAAAATAATTTTTTACCTCATGTTTCCATAACTTCCCTTTGTAACTCAGAACTATGCTTGGCAACACACCTCTCTCTACTGTTCCTGTCATAACATTTATCAAATTACTGTTTGCACTGCAGTCACTCCTGTGTTTGAGCCTCGTGTAGACAAACTTCTCTAAGATTTCAACAGCATAACATGGGCAGTGCTGGCAAGAGAGCTGTGCTACCCCACATGCCAGCTTGGGAATGCCTAGCAAGCGTCCGTGATTCCCGGGGCATATTTATTTTTCACCTTGAATCTTTTTTTGAAGTGGAAATGTGGTACATGCCTAGGCTGACTGGTAGCCTTTGCAGGGCAGATGGTTTTATCAGACTTTTCATCTGCAGACCCTAGGCATTGTCTCTGTCACGTGTCCCAAGATGCCAGACTGCTGCGTGCCTTGTTTGGAAGTGCTGCTCCTGCACACTGCAGGATTACCATATGCAGCCAGCCCAGCACTGTGCAACTGCACAGGTTCTGGGAAGTGCTGGCTGAACCCCTTGAACGTCTCCTTCTCATGTGGGCTGCACATGCAGCGGAAGTTAAATGCCTCCTGCGCACATCAAATTTATTACTTGTGCTCAGAAAAAATGCATAGCAGGCCTGATTCTCATGGATGGGCCGTTCCCTTTGTTCGCTCACATTTTACTGTGTACAGGATAATATGCTTCCCTAAAATGACATGGCTTTGGACTAACATAGAAGACAGAGGCTCAGGCATAATTCACTGGGTAAATGGGGCAATTGCCTCTTTTCTGACAGCAAATACAGAGCTAAGGGAGGCACGTGTGGAGTCCAAGCTGCCAGTGCCCAGTACAGCAGGCAGTTCAGGCAGTGAGCCCACAGGGTGACTTGGGGCAGCTGCGTGGCCAGTGTGCATCGGGGAGCTCACCTAGAGCCCCAGAGGAGCTTCTGCAAAAGCTGTGGCTATGAAAAGTCCTGGACTGAAGAGCAAAGCTGGAGAGAAGGATTCACGGTGAGAAAATACTCTGGGTTACAAAAGGGCTTTGTTTTCAAACACTTGATTTTAACCTGACTTAATCTGGGGTCTTTGGCACATGAAGCCTACAAGAAAAGTGGGACAGTTCTCCATGAATTTTTGGACTCAGATTCTTGTCCAAGAAACACAGATCATGTATCAAGACACATAAACACTACTGTGTGCAGATTTCTGTGTAGGCAATCCAAAGCTAAGGATCCAAAACCTGCCCAGGTAGTGAAGCAGATGCCTAACAGTTTGCCCATGCCAATTCAAGGCTTGTCCTCTGGGTTCACTGCTGTCAGGACCTGAGGTATTTTTCAAGTTCCTTCTTCAGTCAACGGGAGGAGAGACACTGACAAAGACAACAAATCAGCTCTTGGCTGTCCTGACCTGTACCTCACAATATATTATAGAGGGAGTGAGAAGAAATGTTTAGATTAGCTTTAGTATCTGAACCATAGCTGTTGGTAGCTGAAGTCAGATGGGATGAATATTTTAAGGATCTGCTATAGATTAACTCTAGTAGGCAACTAAGCACAGTTTGAACTCCCTCTGTCCTTCCCCAGTGGGACAGGAGAAATTATAGGAAGAGCAAAATAAGAAAACTCTTGGTTTCAGATAGAGATAGGTAGTTAAATAAGCAAAGGAAAGAGAAAGAAGATAGAAAACAAAACAAATGATGAAAAGGCAAATAATTCATCACGTCCCCCAAGGAGATTGATGCCCAGCCAATCTCCAAGCAATGGCTACCATGCCAAAATCCCCCCACTTTGTTTTATTATTGAGCATGATGTTATATGGCATGGAATATGCCTTTTGTCAGTTAGGATCAACTGTCCTGGTTGCATCACCTCTCAACTTCTTGTGCATCCCAAATTTACTCACTGAGGTGAAGAGTTAGAAACACTAACTCTTCAATGTTGTGCAAGAACAGCTGAGAAATTGCTGCTATATTATCATCTCTGTTTTAGCCACGAATTCAAAACACTGCACATTACAGGCTGCTATGAAGAAAGTAAACTCCATCCCAGACAGATCCAACACAGGATTAAATTGAGAGGACCTCTGTCTGTGGTGAATTGTGAGTATGATCCAGTCAAAAGTAAATGTACAGGTGTGTTTCAGACTTAAATGGTGTTCTTACAGTGTCTGAAATCCTTACTCTGACAAATACAACACAGAGAGAAGTAAACAGGGAATAAATTTTCAAAAAATATATAAAATGTTCGTAACTGTAATTGGACTATGAATACATTCCACTGCTCCACAAAAATATGTTTATTCTTCCTAGTTATTATGAACTTTATTGTAGTAGCCTTATTACTCCTCCATCTTGGCAATGCTGAGCCCTAGGCAAGCACACCCAGTTCCTCCATAAATTAATCCTTTCCTAGTGCTTTGGGATGGTATTAGTGTCAAAGTAGTGACAGCTGATAAAAAGAACAGAGAAAGTTCCTTTAGTCCTGACTACATTGTGGAATTACAGGGATTATATTAAAGTGAACAAAGGACAAAAGCGTTGACATGTTTGTACAGGTATATCTTTGTACAGAAGCTGAGCTAGGCCCCTCTTCTTCATTTACTCTCTAGTAATAATATAGTGGAGGAAGTGGAGGAATGGCCAGAGTGATTATTGGAGAGTGGATAAAATTAAAGGGAATTTCTTTTTCACAAAATCTGTACATATTGTCATTAGCAGTGCCAGGGACAATGCACTTTAGGCTACTGTGAACTCATTTGAAATCTGTTGGATGTATGAAGGAACCAGTTAACCCCAGAGAAAAAGTTCAATTGCAACAGAGGGGATGAAGCAAAAAAAAGGGAAGAGGTTTTTATTAATATTATTTAGAAACAAATATAATTATATAGAATCAAGTTGCTTTAATTATTGCTTTTTTGATTATCATGCAGGTGAGATACTGTCCTGGGGCAGAGTTTAGTGCTGCCGGGTTGCGACCACGCTGTTATTCTATACCACTTACCTTATCTCTGGGGGTGTGGTTCTGTCAGGAAAAGCCCAATGCCTTTTCCTGGAAGTTGACCATTTTGCCTCGCTCTGGGAAGGTGTCAGCATCAACCTCTGCATATTCAATCCCTCTGCTGTGCTGCTGGTCCCCCGTCCCGTTCTGTCTGGAGCGCGACTGCGAACCTTGAGTGCTGAAAGGGACAGAGGCAAAACCACGATCAAACCACAGCACCAGCAGGGAAGCTGGCGGCAGCGGTGGGGACAACCCCGAGTCAGCTGAGTCCAGCTGAGCCGAGCAGAGCACAGCTGAGTGGGGCAGTAGGAAGAGCAGCAATGACTTGCAGGGTGACCCCACAGCATGGTGGGAAGTTAGCAGTGGCAGTGCCAGCGCCTGTGCAGGATTGAGCTTGGCAGAGCACTGCCACAACCCCTACTTGGATGCTGTAGCTTCTGGGGGGTTTGTTTATCACTGCTTTTCACTATTTTGGGCTGGGAGGTGGGAAACATGAGACAAGGCGTATCGCCTTCTTTCCTGAATACCATGTGGCATGGCTTGGGAATGGTTGCCATATTGCTTTTTTCTGGGAAAACCACACAGAACCGACCTGCAGGGAATGTCTGTCATCTTGCTTCAGTTCCTGGTGGTGAATACCTTTCTGTGGGTAAAACACCTTCTCTCTTTCTCTGGTACACTTTTGCTAGCAATACTGCTGTTGTTACTGTGCATATCTTGTTCCACTGCTTTGTGCTTTCAGTAAATTGTGATCTCAACCCATAGTCTCTCCTTTTTTTGTCACAATATCTCCTTTTTTTGTCCGTCCCTTACTGGGAGGGGCAGGGAAGGGGAGTAGCTTATTTGGCCTTTAATTTCCTGCTTATGTTAAAACCAGCACAGATACCATTACTAATTAAAAAATATGTGATGATAAAAACAAACCTGTAGAAACATGCTCATTTGTTAATTTGATAAATTGCTTAGACAAATGTCTTTTTTTTTTTTTTTGCTTTGGTGTCAGTTGAGCACAGTTTTGCCATATGTTTTATTTTCCAAATTTCATAGTTGGCTCTGTGGTTAAAAAAAAATGGAATGTTCACCATAAAGTTTTTCATCTGTGGAGTTCTGAGGTATTTTAGTGTGACCTTATTCCTTTGTCTCATTGCTGTTCATTTTTCAGAGAGTTACATCCATGTGTCTCTTGTCTCTCTTTGCACTCATATTGCAATAGCTTCCTTGACACTTTTCTGATGTTCTGATATTACTATTATTTGCCTTTTAAAACAGGTCATTCAGTTATTTAACAGAACAAATTTTCACCTCATCGCAGTAGTACAGGTTAATGAGAAGTTATGGCTTCTAGTCCCTTAGAAAATGTAACAGAAAAGTTTCTGATGGTAAGTTATAATGTTGAAAAGTGGAAAAGCTCGAACTGATACCCAGATTTGGAAACCTAATAATTATGGAAATTTAGACCCAGAGTAAATCTGAATTTCATTGACTCTTTACAATGAGATAAACCAGGACTGTACCATTGTACTTTCCTATTTTATTATATGAGATCTGGTGATCTCTAATTGTAATGTAAGGTTTCAATAATCAGTAGTTCTAGAAAATGATCTTAAAGCTCACATCAATTAGTGGATATGATTCACATCCTAATCAGTTCAAACCCTATAAAATAATGCATTCCTAGGAAAAGAACAACCATAAATTTAAGTCTCACATATCGTGTGTTGTGCAAATGTGGAAAACCATTTCTCATTTAACAGAAAATTTTAGGAATGACAGACAGATTAGATTTATGCCAGTGCCTTAATTTTTTTGTTGGCAGAACACATTCAAGAGTCAGGCTTTCACATGTCCTTGTAAACTTCAGACATGCCACTGACAGCAAGTGAGTAAAATTTCTCATTCTATAGGCTTTTCTTTTTGGAAGGATTGTCTCACTTTTGTGTCAGATAAAGTGAAATAAAACTCTAGAAAATGGACTAGAAACAAAAAACAAGGAAAATAATCCATTACAATAGAATTTTACTTTTTAGTATGGCTGCTTACAAAACCTCTGAGAGAACACTGGGCCATACTGGATGCAGGGTTTATAAATAAAAGCATTTGAATAGCATTATCTCTGCTAGCTGTTGACATGATCTGTAGTACTCGCTAATTGTTACAGTCCTGGCTTTGCACAGGCAGACTCAGTTCAGCTGTTCTTGGTTTGGAATGCCTCTGCTGAAACCAGGGCATCTTTTCTGTCCTAAGAGAGCATTGTTTCTCCTTTCAGTTGTGTTCGACCAGAACACATGCAGTACAGGCAGATTTTTTCATTAGATGAAGTTGCAATCTACTGTTTGTTTCATAAATTATATCTTTCTAGGAAGTCCTCTTGAGCTAAATCTAATGTTTAACCTTTTTGTTCCCAAATCTTCTGGTATTTTTCTCTGTGATATCCCATAAAGCACTTGGTTTATGAATCTCACTGTATTTTATAATCTTTTTGTCTGAGTTAGACCTTGCACAAATGAGATTAGAGACTGCTTCATTATTTAGTTAATCATTTGGGATTTGAAACTGTTTAGAAGTACTTAAAATCTTGACAGTACATGAAGGGAAGGCACTCTAAGAAACCCTGGGCAAATCCTGCAAAGGCTCTGTAGTGATGAGAAAGGATTTTACAGGCTTGGGATAAATATATGTGGGAATTCTTTCTAGATATTTAGCCAACTTCTTGAAGGTGAACTAAATGAAAACAGTTTTGTTGCATTGTTTTTGCTCTTTGCTTCTCTTCTCTTGGCAACTTCTCTGCACTTATCTTTATCAGATAAAACAGCATATGGTAAACCGAATCATATGTTCTCTGGCATAAATCTTTTTAATGCTAAAGTTTTCTCAGGGCCTAAGTGATAACTCCGGATGTTGACTCATTTGATAAATGGTATCTTGTGATCATGACTGCAGCCTCGAAAACTCCCGGATAAAGTAATGTCCCATGCTGTGAGGTTCTGCTCTGTGCCGAATAGGAGAAAGCTGAAAACGGTCTGCTTGGGCAAGGCAAAGGGCGGGCTCGAGTGTAGCATGTTGTTCAAGGCTCAGTCTCCTGAGACAGATACTGGGACAGCTTTTCCCCCTGCTAGGCCCTGACACTGTTCTCCAAGTAAAAGCCAGGGTATAGACCCTGCCGTCAGAGCAGCTGTGCCTAAGTGCTGCTCCTTTCCTGAGCGGGGCAGATTGCAGCCATTTCTGTCAGGCTGCAACCCACATACCAGCTCAGTGGCTGCCTCAGGCCACAGGCTTCTTGTGCCCCAAGAGCTTCCAGCCTGGCTATCAGCTAGTGGTGGTCCGTGTCATCTAGCAGCACCTGCTGACACCAGCAAGTCTGTCCCTCTGTCAGCTGTGTGGCCTGTCAGGTGCTTGGAAAGTACTTGTAGGAAAACACCATGCCCTGAGATGTTGCTCTGTGAGTAGCAGGGCTGATAAAATCTGGTTTCTTATGGACTTGGGTCCTTTGAAGTGCTCCAAAAGTGTTAATCCCAAACCTCTTCCACCAGTCATAACACTTTTCAGGGCAGACCCAAGGAAGACCATGAAGCAGCTGATATCCAGCTGGGCACCTCCATGTTTTGGCCACACCTTACGTCTTCATTGGTGAGTCAACTCCTGGATCCAAGTATGTTCACTCAGGCCTACTAAAACAAAAATTCAACAGGTGCAGGCAGACAGTGAATAATCCTCATCTTAATTAAATAAATGTTAATAAACAAGTGGATTTTCAGTGTAGACATTATTGATTTTAAGGCTATTTATAAACAATTCAAATGGACCACAGAGAATCCCAGTTTTATAAACACCTCTGTACTTCACATGGTTTCTCGTAGTTAGTAGCAGTTTATGTGTGTACACCTGACTTCACAAAATCCACTTGTAGGATGTTTTCTGTGGTTTTCACTTGAAGTGAACTTGAAGTTCAGTTATAAGACATTCACCTACCTGTACTTCTGGTTGCAAGAGCTACTTTCAGAGGGGCAAATTTAGTGGTTTACTCCTATTTACCAAAATAATGTGTTTATTGGTGTGTCATTCCCTTTGTTGTAGCCCAACTATTTTGAATCTGAATGGAAGGACACCGGGGAATACTTTTCTGAATAGCCACGGTCTTCTGTATACTTCTGGGGTATTTTCTTGTTTTTTTTTTTTTTTTTTTTTTTTTTTAAATGTGGAAGGCATTTAAGGAACTATGTTCAGGCACAATATTATGCAGTGTTACAGGTTATCTGGTCTCCTTTTCAGTTACTGTACCTCTGAATAACAAGAGATGGAAATTAATCTGGGTGATTTTCACATTCATGTAAGGAAACAGAGAAAGATGAAGAGTTGTATGACCTGCTGATTTAAAAAGGAGACTGGGACCTTACTTCTGCAGCTGATATTTCTTAGTTTAGCTGCTGCCCTACCCTGTAACTTCAGAGGTCATTGGGGTTTGCTATTGCTGTTAATTCATCTTTATTAGCTGTCAAATTGTTTCTAGGTATTTCCAGGACAGAAGTATGTGCATTTAGTCTGCACCATAAATTGAATAGAGCCAAGAAATAGATATGGACATGGGAGTTCATTCTTATCTACTGGCAAATTGTTAGAATAATCCTTGTTATGGGTTTAATTCTGTGGAGATAACACTTTCCCAGCAACTCCCAGGCACAGTTCAGGACCCAGCCATGAATTAGTGTGCATGCCTCCTGATTATGTGTGAGATGTACAGGGCCTGTGTGCATCCACTGTGTGCATCCACTGAGCAGATGCATAGGGTACAAATTCGTTACATAAGCTGCATATGTGTAATAAGATGTATCCACACAGAGCACACATGAGACTGGTTTGAGATGTCCTCTGAACAGATTCTCTGCATGAGTGCTATAGCCCGGGCAGCCAGACTTTAGTATTCCCAGGTGAAAGGCCAAATTTATCAGTTTCAGTTTTCTTTTTTTCCCATGAGGAACTTTTCTATATAGAAACAGAGACATGCTAAATGCAAGCTTTTGATACCGCCACACAGTGAATTCAGGTGTCTTTTCTTCACTCTTAATCTGTGACTCTGTCAGTCACAGAAAAGAAAGATACTGGATAGGCCAGGAGACTTGAGATAATCCTGACAGTTGGCAGTCTGGGTCTTTTAGCTGGGATTTACTGAGGTTTCAAAGACCTTAAGCAAAACATATTGTCCTTCACTGACGTTGTGCTCATTAGGAAACCTAATTAAATACAGAGTAACAGTAAAGGAACTCATCTCTTAAATGAGATTTCCTAAAATTCTGGAAGGAACCAGGTCCACAATTCTCATTGAAATCCAGTGAGAAATTACAAGCATCTAATTTACCTCAGGTGATAGGACAAAAGGGCAAGTTTAGATTGGATATTAGGAAGAAGTTCTTAACTGTGAGGGTGGTGAAGAACTAGGACAAGTTGCCTAAAGAAGTTGTGGATGCCAAATCCCTGAAAGTGTTCCAGGCCATGTTGGATGGTTCTTCAAGGAACTGTATTTAGTGGAAGGTGTCCCTGCCCATGGCAGGGAGGTTGGAACTAGAGGATCTTTAAGGTCCCTTCTAACTCAAACCATTCTATGATTCTGTGAAGAACTCTTGAAAATTCTGTCTTTTTAACTTTTTTTAGTCTTCTATATGTCATGTTTGCAAACACTCTATGATTTCACTGCATAGGTACAAGTAGAGACTGTAAAAACTATCCAGTATTGGATTTCTGAGCTATTTGTTGCTTCTTTTGTCACAAAGAGTTATGGGAAACATAAGATACAACAGACACAGTGCAATAGTCAGAGTACTGGAAAAAATTGTCACAACAGTATCTGCTGCCAAATGCTTTCACTGAAAACAATCTGCTGCAAACTAATGAGATTTACTGCATTTAAAATTAATTTTAAAACTTTACAATTTTTCTCCCAGCTAGTTTTATATAAAAATGATGTGAATACTAGCCCCTGTAAGAATACAGCTAGAAAGATGTTCCTGATAAATATTTGTAAAGCACAAAACCTGCAATTGGTGTAAATAGCATGCCCAGTAAATGTACAATGACAAGCTCTTGGCCTCATTACTAGAGGATTTAATTGTGTTTATGTTGCATAAGATTTTTTTCTTCGTCTGTCTTCCTAGGCGTTTTTTGCATCCATCTGTCCAATTGCATCCTAAGGGACCCAGGGAGTGTGAGAGAATGAGAGACTGTTTTTTGTCTGTCTAAGCAGTTGTTCCACATCTACTCTTCTCTGCACCATACTGTAACTGAAAACCTATTCATTTAAGTCTTGAAATATGTATTTCAAACTGCATTCATTAGAAATTAATCTCCTTTCCCTTTCTTAACTGCATTCTTTCAGGGCTGTTGAAGCTTGAGCCCTGAGTTCAGTCTTGGCAGGTCCCCACCCCCTTCCGAGGTCCAGGTTCAAGCTGTATTTGGGTTCTTTTGTGCTGATGTCTTCAAATTCAGCAGGGAAGTTCAAGAGAGGATAGATGAGCCTTTACACTGCTTAGGCCAGTCTCCATTTCAGAGCTGGAAGGTGACAAAAAGTGCAAAAGTGAAGTTGGTCCAGGAAGGTTTTGAACAGAAAGCCATAAATAATCTTTCCCTTTTTTTCCATTCTTTCCCCCTTCTCAAGAGAAGGCATTTCCAGTAAAAGCTAAATTTGTCTCAGGAATTGGCTCTGTTCTTTTCAACACTGCTGAATGCTTCGTTGCCAAGAGGGACCCCTAGTGTTTTTGTCAGGTTTCATCTCTTTCAGGCTTGTGGCGTTTTGTGCATAAAATACATGTAAATGCAAAAATAATTAGGAGCACATTGGATACACATGTATACGGACAGTGCAGGGTCAATTTTTTTTCTACAATGGACTCAAAAGATGCACCTAATCTCTGTCTAGATCTGCAGGGCTGGCTGTTTTCAAAGATGTACTACATCCTGGGGAAAACCAATTTTATTATTTTATAATTTTATAATTTTGCAGTGATGATAGACACACTGAACAGGTAAACTTGGTTATACCACATCTCACAAATAGCAAAGGGCATTACCTTTTTCCTACTATTTTGTGGCATCTTTTTTAAGAGGATAAGAAGGCAGGCAACATAAATCAATAAAAGTCTTTGTGAAATATGCCCATTTGGTGACAAGAAAGTCCTTGAGTCCCGTCATGAGCTGGCTGGCAATTCACCCAAGCCAACACAGGGGTGAGTCAGGGGCCTGATTTTCCCCCCACGCAGGGAGAGATGTGCTCCTGCTGGGGGCTGCACTCTGCTGTCAGGCCTGACAGCCTCAGACACTCGAAACATGCTTTTCCTAGTCTTCCCTGGCGCAGGTACAACTCACCACACCGCAATACGCTCGGTGCAGATGGGATGCCATGGGATGCCTGGGGAGCCACTGTCACCTTCCCCAGAGAGTGTCCTCTGAGAAAGTGACTGAAGAAGGACTGATGGCCTGAACCACCCACGCAGATGCATTTTCTACATTGTTAAGACATTTGGTGGCATCAGATTTGGATGTAGTTTTTCTCTGCTATCCAGGACAGGAATGTCACCAGCTGGGCAAAAATTGCTCATACTCAGAATCCTTAAGTGTGTCTTATGTATTTTGATGAAAGATTTTTTGACTGGAGAAAATACCAATTGGTTGAAACAGAGATATGCAGAAAAGTTAATTTTGACAGTCAGCTTGATTTCAAGTTGCCAGAAAATTTAGACCTTTTATAAGCAAAATGTTCTAATTTTCCAGCTCAAAATGTTTTAGTAAAACAATGTGCACCAAGTGCAGTTAGAAAGAGCGAAATTCAGATGGAGATTTCTTAAAAGTAGCCAAAAATAATAGAATACCTGATATAATTAATTCAGACATTTGCTTAATATAAATTTTCAATATTTAGTCTTCTGCCTGTGTACTAGTCCCAGCATCTCCCCACCTTTTCCTGCTTTGCTCTGTGAGGGGCTGTGGTTAATGGCTTTTATCCATATGAGATTTTGATGTGTGGTTTCTCCTAACTTAAATAGGAACTTCTTCTCCAGTGTCATTATGAGATTTTTTTCAGATGTGCCAGTAGATTTCTCAAGGTGAAACCTGATTTCTAATCATGAGCAGTGCCCAGTTCTGAAATTTACCCTTAACTAAATGAAAAAACAATTTTAAAATAAATTTTCCAACATGTAAGGTTTTACCTTGAGGATGAAAAAGTGATAACTTTTTCATTAACTTGACTACAAAACTTACCCCTTTATCATATCATCAGTAAAACAAAGAAATGCACATAATGAGTTGAAATTTCTGTGTAGGACTTTCTACAGGACATAACTTTATTATCTTCTCTTTTAGAAATCATCTGCTAATTTCTATCTCCTACAGGTATTAAGAATTTTGACCTAATTTCTATAGACATCTCAGCAAATGTCTCTTTCTCCTCAGATCAAAGTTTTTTCCAGCGAAAAAAATAATTTTTAATTGTCTGTTGACACTAATGAAATAAATTAGCATAAAACAGAAAAATTAACTCCTACCCAGTATAAAATCACTTAATAGTCTATCAGGAAGTTTCCCTTGCTCTTTATCCTGCAATACAGTAAGACAGGAACTAATTCACTTTTATATCCAGAATTTTGCTGGAGACTTTAAAGAAGCATTTAAGCTGTCTAAACTCATTTATAATCCAAATGAGTAATCCACATTGCTGGAAAAATAAGCATGCAATAAAAAAAGCCAAACAAACAACATTAAGACAAGATTGTGATAATGCATCAATTTTTTCCATAGATGATGTAGCTCTTTCTGCAGGAAAGATGGCTCATCAGTGTCACAAGCAATACCTATCTCTGTTTCTCTTCTGCAAGCCCTCCACTCCTCTCCTAATCTCTCTCAGCCCTGGGATCATATAAATAGCTCTTTTATCCAGAAGATTCTTCTTTCTTGACCGTGGCAGTTGCACAATTGTATTTATGGCAGGACATGAGAAACCAATTAAAAAAATAAAAATCTTGTGGCTGGTAGGAAAATTAACAAGAACAAACCCTGTATTTCTGAATTTAGCATATTTATTAAATATTTCCAAGCCATTTCAACAGAACACATGTATCTCTCTGATAATAAACTCACTGATCACTTTTTGAGAATGGGCTAAGTGAATGGAGTGCCTGAAATGTTGGTGTTTGCCACATTCATGTGGCAGTTTAGTACTTGGACAAATTGCCTCTACAAATGCATCATTAGCCCTTGCACTTGAAAACTTGTCTTGGTGGGTACATCCTTGCTAGTAAATTGAACAGTAAATGGAAATACTCGTTCTCCATCCTTGCAGACAAGTGGCACAGCCTGGGCACATCCACATCTCTCCAGATCCAAAACTGTGTAGCTAGGTGCAGACTGGGTAATAGGTCCCTGCTGATGCTAATCCCAGCACCATACTCATGGATCTGGGAGAAATCCAGGTCAGAACCATGCTGGGGCCTGTTCCAGTATGAATTGCTAGTTCTGAAGATTGTGTTTCACTTTCTGGTAATACTAACTCTGTTTAATTAATACAGACACAGCCCTCACGTCCTGCATTTTCTGTAAGCTTTCTCATAAAATTCCATGTTGGCTCCCCAGAGGGAAACAGTTACTGAGCAAAATCAGGCATCAGATGCCAGCTGCTAGATGAGGAAGGGTTAATTACTTTTGCTTATCAGACAAATAGTTGACAGTGTGCTAGGAATTTTGAACATGGCTGGGTATTTGGGAAGATGTTAGAGAAGTGCATAATTAATGAGAAAGAACTATTAATTCTTTGTTGCAATAACTATGCAATATTTTGCCCAATCTTTAAAACTCTGGCACTTGTTTGGCAAAGATGCTTTGGAAGTCATAAAATCCCTAGGCTTGTGTAAAAAGTAGAGTATACCATGTGAGCCTGAAGGAAAGAGGTACATAATAAGAATTTTTCAGTTCCCCTAAGCAGCATAATTAACTGATGCCAGCAACCTGGTTCCAGACATAATGGGAGCATAATCTGATTCACTTTAATAAATTTTGTGCTCTTAAGTAAATTTCTTGAGGATTTTATGTATCCTGTTGTGTTGTTCCACCTCAACCTTTGTGTTGCATTTAATTTCTCTTTTTTTCTTTTCCGTCAGAAGTCTGTTGATCAAGCAAACAATCTATTTTCACAAAAACGTGTTTAATGTAGAGCATGGCTATGCATTCACCCATTAAGGAGGTTACCTAGAACAGAAATCAAGGGAGCTGGTGCTGCAGTTTTGTTAGCAATACCTCCAGTGTGCTGCTGTCTTTTAAGATATATTTAGAGAGTGGAGAGGGGGCCATGATTTACAGTAAAGGTTTCAGCTGACAAACCCTGGAGAAAAGAAACCATTTGATCAATCTCACCCAGACCATGGAAAGTATCTGCCTCAGACAGAAAAGCCTGAAATCTGAAACCTGGAACAGTAATACTGTGCTCAGAAGAAGAGGCTACAAAGAGCCAAAGGCTTTCATTTTTTAAAGAGCTCATGGATTTGGATGTACTAAAATATCTCAGCTTTTTCCTGAAAGTCAAGAACATAGAAAAGATGAGGGAAAACAAGGGAGGAACAGAAGCTATTACAAGTCTAATGAACACTACATAACTGAGTCATTGTATAATTTACAAAATCAAAATCATGTGGGTTTTGTTCTTTGCTCACTGTTTGCAAATTTTTTATTGTGATCACATCATTTGAGGAACCTAAGTGCTTTCTCTATGCTTTTCACATTAAACCAGTGAAATCATTTCACTTTCCACCGACACTCTCTGCTTTCTGCTTTTTCTTTTCCAGCCTGATTTTTCAGTAAGCAAGTTCCCTGTTCTCCAAAGTTCTAGAGCCTTTTAAAAATTTATTTTCTTAGGAAATTAAATTTTCCAGTTGTCAGAGATTTTAAAACATCCAATGTAGTCGTTGGATCAGTGTTTTGATAGTAGTTTAAAAGCGTTGACATAACACGTAGAGAAAATGCATGATGGCAGGTGGAGATCTAAAGCCTTTATATGCATTAGGTTGTGCGGTGCATTGCTCATAGGTGGTGAAGTCACAAGAGTGTTTTGTTATCACTATTTATTATTTATGAAGTGCCAAGAATGTGTTTGATGGTACCCTGTTATGAATAAAATACAACATTTTTATGACATAGCATATCATATATTTACATTCGATTCTTTTTTAGAGATATTTCAGAACACAGGGTAGGTTTTTAAATTTGTGTGGTTTTATTTTCCAATATCCTTCTCCCTCTAAACTCTGGTGACCTTTACTCTTATTTTCTTTTTTAGCACATTCAAGACTTAATTTTGTGATGTTAACCACCACTAGTTTGCAATTTGTCTGAGGTAACTATTTTCACATCTTGCTGCAAAGCCGGGAATCCAGGTATCCACTGGAACAGACCTAGCATTTCTGGCTCTAAATGATCCCGTGCTCCAGAATAGGAAGTTTCTGGTAGTAGATTTAGGAAAAAAAAAAAGGCAAAGATATAGTTTTTCTACTTTAATACAAGAAAAAGGAGGATAAATGTTTAAGACTTTTCTTTTTAACCTTTTCTTTTTTTCAGAGCAGTTGGCTTTTTTTATCATAGTACAACCCTGCACACATAAACCAAAGAGTGTTCCTTGCTTCCAAAACCAAGTTTTATGTGTGACCAAAATGTTCCTGGTGGTAGTGCTGTAGTGGATGCATGCCACAGGTCTGTGTATGAGTCTCTCATTCTGTGATTTGAGAGGGATGAAATGAAATTAGTCAAGGTAAGAAAAGGTACAGAGAAGCCATGGTGACTGCTCCTCACACTTGGTTGTCAGGGCTGCAGGGCTAGCAGCAGGCATGCAGTGGTTGTCAGCATTCAGGGAAAGAACCTGCCCGCAGTGTAACTGTTTTGCAAGACAGACAATGTAAAACTGCAGAGCGGTGAAGACTGGTGGTGAGGGTGACCTGGGTGTTGATTGTACCTGCACTGCAGGCTGAGGCAAAAGGGAAGGATGTTGCTGCCCTGGCAGCGGAGTAGGATCTGGGGATTTTTTGTCATGTTATTTTTCATGAAATTATTTTTAAAATAAATCTAATAAGAGTAGTAGTCAGGCACAATAGACTATTTCATAAAACCATCGATCTCAAACCTATAAGGGAGTATTTGACTCATCTTGTCTGGTCTCCTTTGTAAAACTCACCATAGTACTTTCCTAAATTAAATTGTGCTTGGATTAAATTATGTCTGTCTCTCTCTCTTACTCAAAATTCAGTCTTTATTTTGAAACTGGCATAGAGAGTGGTAGTCGACTGCAAGCTGAAGTAATTTTTTCCGGTGCAAAAAAAATTTCACTGTTAAAAGCTTGTGCCTTATTTCTTGCCTGAATTAGTCACACTTGAGCATCCAGGTATTGGATTATGCCTTCATCTGCTAGGCTGAAGATGCAGCTCATTGCTGAAATTTTTCTTCTGTGTGGGTGCCTATTTACAGGCTGTGGTCATATCAATTCCTCATTTTTTATGGCCAGACAAATAAATAGAGTTTCTATAATCCTTGACTAAAAGGCATGATATCAGGTCATTTATCCTTTTCTTGGGAGAAACATTATTCAGTAATTTAATCATTCTTATGGCAATTCTATAAAATTTTGCCTATCCATTAACATCCTTGAGCTATGGTGCTGAAGAGAGGATGATAGCAGATGATTGCAGTAGACATCACCTCAGGTTCAGGGTTATGAAACAGCCTCGGCCTCTCCTATTCCAAATTTCCTGGATCCCAGATCATCTGTGCTGCTGCATCCGCTTGGGGGATGACAGTTTTTCTGGTATGAACCATAGGCCAAACACTTTTTTTCGAAATGCCATTATAATGGTTGCACTACTTAACTTCAGCCTAAAAGTATGAAGCTACACTCGAGAAGTTTATGTGTATGTGAGGGAGACTTTCCATGGGACGTGTCATAGCATAAGAGAATCACAGGATCAGTTAGGTTGGACAAGACTTCTGAGATCATTGAGTCCAATGTATAAAAATTAATTTCCCTGACTGGAAAACTGTGCATTTGTGACATCTTATTGACCATAAAGAACCCAAACAGATTATATCCTAATCTGAGCCCTTAAAGCTAAATGATCTTCCCCAGATCTCCAATCCTCCCTTATGCAACAAACACCGGATTCCACCTCTTAGTTAAATGACTGCATCCCAACTCCAAACCCACTCAGTACTATCACTGAGGTAGCACCTAGCAGCCAAGTAATCTGCCTGAAACTAACCTCATTTTGGACATTCACTACACTTAAAACATGAGTGGCTGTGGCCACTCCTGAACACTCTAAGTGCCCACCCACGGTTTTCACACTGTAGACACCCAGCAATGCACCGATTTACACAACGGTGCCTTCAGTCCTTATCTCTACTGGACCTAGAACATCATGTCCTGTTGGAAAGGACTCAAACTATTTTTTGGGTTCTGTTTTGTTGTTCTAAGTTCCAAAGTGGAAATTGCTCTTTTTGGATTGTGGAGGAAAAATAAAAAAAGATGTCCTATGATCCTTGTGTGGAAACTGTGCTTGAACCTCTGTTGCTTCGCATTTGTATAGTTATAAAATGTTTACCTCGGTGGCTGTGTGGTCTCTTTTAAGGTCAGCTTCATCCTCAGAATTGCTCTAAATTTCCTTCAGCAGATGTGTTATTGCTAGAAATTAATACACTGCATTTAATGATAAATGGCATTCATTTAATTTTGTGGGGTTTTTTTTCCTAAATATCTCTGTGATGTGCTGAAGGTTGCTTTATTTTGTATCATCTTAGGATGCAGGGTTTTCCTCCAAGAGTCCCATACTTCAGGTGAGGGGCAGGATCCTTGGCCATGCAGTCTCTCACTGAGTGAGTGAATGCAAGAGGGGAGAGGACCAGCATCACATTTCCCGCTGGTTTCCTCTGAGACAGAAGGTGCTAAAGAAGCTCATTAATCATGGTGTGGAGCTGGTCAGACATCTTTAGTTCAGTAATACTTAGATCACAATGACTTGGGGTATGAAAATTATATTTTAACTTGTTGAGACAGTTTATATTTTCAGGGTGAATGATTACAGAGAAGCCTGCAGTAGGTTACTAGGCTTGAATCTCTCTCAAAAAATCTGCAGTAGTTTGGATTTGACTTTATATTAACACTGAAGCCAATGTGTTAGCTTGAGACTCTTCTGTCAGTCTGAAACAGGTCAGGCTAAAATTGCCAGGACCAGCGCACACACACATACACACACATCCCCACTGAACTCTGTCTTAATGAACTTTACAGCTTGGATCTGCCTTGGGAAAACTAAAGTCTTTTGGTTTCCTGGGAAATGTGGTTATTAGAATATCCATACAACAGTATTTGACCTTCAGCCCAAAATGAACACCTTAGACATACATTAATACATGGTTTTGCCCATAAAATTATAAGCAAATGGTTTTTATTTTTAATTTGTAGCTCAAGCAGTGGAATCTGAGGGGCACTTTTGGAGTATTGTAATATAAAAATAAATAGTCCTATACCAAAAGAGATTCTCAGTCTGGATTAATTTGTCTATAAAATTGAATCACTATTCCTGTGTAAAACAGTATCATTAACCCTGAAGAATGTTTTTATTGAAGTACTGACTTTCCTATGAAAGTTAATGTGCTGGTTGGGTTTAAGAACTGTGCCCAAGTAGCATTTTTTTAAACACTAGAAATTATAGGCATAATAATTACAATACAAGACTCTATAAACTGCTCTGCCAGTGCACACAGTTCTTACCAAAATGTGCTGGGAAATCATTTACTGTTCACGTTGTGTTTGGAACAACCCCAGGAGCTTAGCTAACTACACCGCAAACGATGTCCAGTTTTGTGTGCTGTGTACTGGCTAACATGTGCTCTGCTGTCCCACAGAATGGCCAGTACAGAGTTGCCTTTCCTTTGCAGGAGGTGGGAAGTCCTCCTCCTTAAATGACAATTCAATTTTGAGTTGGTTTCAAAGTCTGGCCATGTCAGCAGAAAGGAATATTTTATCTCAGCAGGCTGGCAGATGATGACAAGCAAGTTCCGTCACATTCAGTGCAGCCATACTGGGGAAGGTGCTGTTACTGTGATGAAAGAGGAGGACTGTGGCAAGAGAGCCCCAAAAAAGCTGTATGCCTAATTCTTTCATTTGTGTCTACAATTTTTATTAGTGGATTAGAAGCTGCACCAGATTCATACATTCAAAATTTAAACACACACACACACCTGAAGTTCTGAAGGCTCAACCATTCACTTCCTGGTAGTCTTCTCATTTACTTCTTACTGAGTGTACTTTTAGGTAAAATTTTGTTGTCTGGGGAATAATTTAATGGAAAATGCCAGCAAATTAAAATTAATTTTTTTTTAGTACTAGTAAAAACATACAGTATCAGCTCAGACCAAGAGGTTTACTCACTCAGTGCTCAGTCCTTCACTAGACAATCTAGACTTTGTTAGATAAAGATAATGCATACGATTCAAGAACCTGCTCCTTCTTATTTGGCAAGATAGGTTTTTACTGCACAGAAAAAGGTTTGATTTACATTGTACACAGTTCTTTTTTTTGTTTGTTTTGTAGAGAAGATAATAATTTTCAACTTCTTTAAGTGCTAAGAATGAACTCATTTTCCAAAAAATTTCCTTCTGTTTGGCAAGCCTTCTGTTGAAGATCATGAGCACTGTAACAGGCTTGGCTTCTGCTGACAGTTCTTCTCCTGCACTAATTTAATTACTATTGTTATTGTGAAGAAATAAAGACTAATTATTGATATGTCTGTTTCTCTGTTCAGATATTGCTGTTTGTGAGCATGCTGCTTGCTCTTCTTTCAAGGTGCAATTTTTAAAGTTGATTCCTCTGAAATCTCTGCTTCTTCCCTACAGCATTCATCTTATTCAGCCTCTTACTTTTTATCCTATTCTCGTCATTTGTGGCAGTAGGACTCCTAAGCTAGAAAAGGTTGTGTTAAATGTGGTATGTTTTTCTTCCACTAACTTACTTTTTGAACATGTAATCTTTCAGCATTTTAAGTGTCATGTGGCAAAAAAACCCAGACATCTAAGATGTGCATTAAGTAAAGAATAACCTTTTTTTTTTAAATTTGATTTTGAGTATTTCTCCAAATAATCTCTTGATGGCTTGTAGTTCTTGGATTGGAGCATGTATTAAAAACACTGGTAAGCCATCCTATGGTTTAGTGTGTCCAGCTGCCCTTGAGCTGGTATAACCTACTCCTCTTTAACACTCAGTTTCCTGGAATTTTTGAAACCATGATGTCTATTTACATGTCTTCTGCAGACAGAAGTCCTGAACAAAACATGCTGTCTCAATGGGGTGGAAACAGAGAAAAAATACAAGGAATCCATCAGATGTAGACATTGATGTATCTGTGTGGCTGTGAAATGAAAAAAAATACCAAAAAAGAGATGGCTAAACTCCATGCATTGCAATCTTTCTTTGAGAGCTTAAAGCAGTTGCACTTTCTTCTGTGTTTTTTCTTTAAGTAATTAAGTACAGATGGGGCTACTTTCTAACAGGTTATCTTTCTCTCCCTTTTCAGACTTTTTTTTGGTTTTGTGCATTGGTTTTAAAAGTACCTAAGCGTCATGGTTAATTGTGCAGAGAATATTAGTTAGCAAAAGACACCTTACTATTTTTTCTATTCTATTCTATTTCTTATTTATTTTCTCAAGTTATGAAGTGATTGAAATTGACTTTTTGCAGGGGTTTTAGGAATCCAGCTATTATGTAAAATTATCATAGAATTATATGAATTATTTTGCCAAAGCCTAAATCGAGGTTGAGGAATGCATATTCTGTATCCATTTCTGAATACAGCGATCTGAAGTTAGAGAGGAGTGTTCAGGGACCAGTTAAAGATTCCAAATAGAGAGCCTTGATTTACATTGAATAGATCTGTTGCTGAGAGGTTAAGTTCCTTGCTGATTCAGGCCTAATTTATGTTTATTATTTTAAGAATGTAAAATATCCCAAACAACAAAACAACCAAGCTCAAGTTGAGTATTGTTATAGCAATAATGTGGTTGCGGGGTGGAATCATGGTTAAAAGAGCTCACTCTGTTTCCTTTTCTGACAAGAGGGTAGTGATGCAGTATGACTGAAATGCAACACTTACACAAGTAACATCTATAGCCTTCACTCACCATGAGACTAACACAATTTTATTTGCAACAGTGATTTAAAAAATCGTATACTCTGCTGATACTGCATAATTGCATAATTTCAAATGATGCAGGCTTAACATTTATTTATTTAAAAATAATTGCAATGTGAATGGGCTGGACCACACTGAAGTGGACTGATTCCTAATACTCCTGGAAGACACTGGATTTATTGCTTTGGGAAAAAAAAAAGGAAATTCTTTGCACTAAAAACAAATAAAAGGAAAGATCTTTACAAGTAGAGCTAAGTTACCAGAGTGATAGAAAGCCACCCCTGCATAAATGATAAATAGGCTCTTAGGCTGTAGATGTCATGCTTGTAGAGAAAATCATCAAATGAGTAGAGGCAAGCTATGGTGGCATTGTTTTCTGGGTTGAGCAGAAAGTTTAAATTGACAGGTCTGAGGCATAAACACTCTCCCTTTTCATTTCATGGAGTATTAACTCAATTTATGAAGTTGCTACTTCTTTGTTTTACTGTTCATAAAGGAATAAACTAGAGAAGAACATTATGTTATGAACACACAGATATTACCTTGTGCTATGATTTGCAAGATGTGGGAGAGAGGGAGTCCCTGAGTACCATCAAGGGATGTTGCCTTGGTGGGGAGTCAGGCCAGGAAGGGTGAAAAGAGAGCTGAGCTGGTCATGATTTGGCTGAGAGTAGGCTAATATTTGCAGGGTTTGGAAAGTTACCCTTTGGAAAATACTGCGTACTGGTTGTCTCTTTCTAATCTGCAAGGCGAATTTGTAGGCGTTGGGTAGGAAGATTATAGATAATATTTTCTGTATCTTTAAAAGCTATGTCAGTGAAGGGCATGTATGTATCATGTTAACTAGATACTGTAACCCTAATTTCCAGGAAATGCCATTGTTTTTGTGAATAAATTTCTGTATGTCAGTTCATTTTCTTAAAAAAAATTATTAGCAACAAATTTAAAAATAAATTAATTTTACAGTGAAGCTTAAGCTGGACACTCCAAGTTCCTCTCTCGTGAACAAGGAAATAGGTAGTGAGTTATATTGTTGTGAGGATGAGAGGTATGGGAGTGGGTCAATCTAATCCTTAGACTAATAAAGCTCAGGGTCTCTTACAGGCTTCCTGGGCCACGGTGAGATATCCTTTCTGGATATGAGTAACAAAGAAATAATCTCCCCAAAGTCCAGCAAGGACACCTTTGTCATGCCAGATTTGTTATATTTTCAAAATTTGGTGAACATAAGGGTTGAACTCTAAAAGCAGTTCAGTTCCATCCTGACAATGGAACCCTACTCCTGCATAATGAACCAGACTTGGCTTGGTCAATCTTTTGGATGCCTGTTCTTCAAAGAAGAGCTCAGTAGGTTCTTACTTATGTTATAGGCTATTTCCCTGCAGATTTGTGCTAGAAGCAAGCTCTAGCAAAGTGTTGCAATTTTCCTAGTGATGAACAACTTGTTCAAATCCCCTAATCCTCAAAAAGCCCTTCAGCTCCTTTTTTGCTTTGCTGGTGCTTTTTGTTCATCTGTTTTTTCAGATTGATTAGAAAGATGAATTGTGTTTAAAAAAATCTTAATGTGGGTTTGCCAAAAAAACAATTGTAACAGTGAACCATTGCCTGAGGCAGGAAGCTGCAAAAGTGAGGGAAATGGGAAGTTAGCAAACATGGCAGCATAGAGAAGTGACAACCTGTGGAGACAAATACATGGACCTACGTGTTGTTTTGCTTTGTTTATGGTGAAAATTAAGAAGACTGAAGTGGAAACCATGCCAACAATGCATGGAATATAAGATTTGTTGCAGGAAATGAAGATGATAGGATGTAGGGATGTCAGAAGACTGTCAATGCAGCTGAAATCAACAAAGATCTTTGTACGGGTCTTTGGGGAGATGATGAAGTAAACAGCTCTGAGGCTGAGCATAAAATTACAAAGCTGGAAATCACATCTGTGAAAACAGGTCTGTGTGACAGTTGGCTGGTGAGCACAACAGGAAAGGTAATGAGCAGTGATGTATTTTGCCTGGGTTAGAGGTTAAAGCAAACAGCATCAGATAATGGTTAATCCCCCAAAGAGGAAGACCACCTATGCAAAGAAATATATTTGAGTTAAAAGAGGAATGGTGTTTGTATCCTTTGGCTATATCAGGATAACGACCAGACAGAAGACAAGCTAGAAAACAGAAGATTGGAAAGTATATCTTCACGCATAAGAATCAGATCTGCCTGACTGAGGGTGTAGGTATAAGAAGAGTATGAAGCAGTTCTGTAAGAAACTCTGGAAAACAGATTCATAAATGAACCTTAGGCTCAACAGATTTATATTGTATCACAGAAACATAGGAGATCCTGAGTTGGAAAGGAGCCACAAGGATCATTAAGTCGAACTCCCGGTTGTGCACAGGACAGCCCCAAGAATTACAGCATGTGCCTGAGAGCATTGTCCAAACCCTTCTTAAACTCTGTCAGGTGACTACTTCAATGGAAGAGAAGATTCAGATGACTAAACCTAATGACAAAAATGAGGACTTGAGTCTAGGGGAAGAAAAAAAAGAAGATTTTTGTGTTTTGAGGAGATGTTCGTAGAAGGTTTTGAAAGAGAGGAATTTAGATTGTCTTGCTTGTTGCATGGGAATAAGTCTGGTTCTTGAGATCTGTGAATTTTATTTACACTGCCTTACTACAAGAGCCTTTGACACTGAGGATATCCTTGACTTTTCTGTCTCCTGGTGCAACGTTTAATCTTTTATGGCAGTCTTTAAGTTTGTTACAAACTCCTGAGATCTACATTGAGATCTAGGGCATAGAGAAAGGTGCAGAACTGGTGTAGGATGCCTTTCTAGAATTGACTGGTTGCTTCTATTTACAGAGGACTGCTGTCACAAAACAAGGTTCTTCAGAGAATTTATTCCTGTTTTCCTTTCCTTTTGTTTAATTTTTAGTATTTCTTAGTCTTTGCATCCAGAAATATTCCTCATAAATAAGGAATAATGCCATCATTCCAGTCCTAGCAGATCAGTTAACTCTACCATATACATTTATTTTCAAATATATGGTTTCGAATTCACATGGACATAAAAATATAGAGAATAGAAGAATTTTAAGGTAAGTGGTGGAAGACCTATCACTTAAATTATGTAAAATATGAAAAATATAAAAACCCATCTGAAGCGTTCAGGCATATATTAAAGGGAAGAGTCATACATTGGCCAGATAGGACAAGATGACCTAAGAGTTCTTTCATCTATAATTGCATGTTTATGTTCCCAATGGTTTCCCATAATTTAGTAACAAGACAAGCATGCAGCTGGATTTGATGTCCAAATTACCTTTAAAACTTTAAGCAGATACCTATGTGAATAGCAGAAATATGACGTATATTATATCATGAGTAATAGTACTTTTACCAGAAATGCCATAATGAAAGAATGAGATGTGTTCTAACTATCATCTGAATTGCCAAGTTCTTATAAGTACCTGTTTGGTAATTTGTTATTTAAGCCAAGTTATGGTGTAACTTTTGGATATATATGGATATAACTTGTGGATCTATATATGATTCTGTGCACATGGACACACACCCACTCACCATGCTGTTCACTGAAGTCCGGTTCAATGTGATCTCTGACCTCTATTACTTTTAGCAAATCCTGTAACCAGTAAGTCTAAACAGAGGAAAAAGACCAGAAATTTAAACACTTTAATGAGAAATACAATACAGAACTACAAGAGATCATAATACCAAATCGCATCCTATCTATATGAAGACTGACATTTCCAGTTATTCTTTTCAGAAATTTAGTAAAATTCGTCTTTAAAATTAACTAGGTTTCTGTCCTCCAGTACAGTCACAGGAATGTTGTTTCAGAACTGTGCATATGAAAAATGACATTTTTCTTATTTGTAATGGAAAAGCATCCATTGATAATGTCTGCCTGCCTGTTTTAATTACTGTTCTCAGAAGAACTTTTCCCTTCTGTCTCCCATTCTTGTCTTTGTCCAAACATTCACAGGAAGGAATCATAACTTCCTTACCCTTTGTTCTGAGTGGCTATGTAAGTTAATGATCTTGGAGTTTCCCTATTTCATCTCATTTGTGCAGCATAGATCTGAGCTTTTACATAATTACTTTGTTTTGTTACAATCAGTAGCATAACTTTAATATTAAAAAAGTAACATACTTTATCAAAACACTAGTAACTTTAAACAATGGTCTCCTTTTGACTTTTGTCATGCTTATGGCAATTGGATAACTGACAATGAAGAATGGTGACACTGTGGAGACAAAATTCAGAAAGGCAGTTTGATTTTGAGCAATATATATTAGTCTTCCTTAATGAGAAAGAGATAATTCCATATTAACAATTGGCCTTTTTGTTTGTACAGATTGGGGAACAGGTTGTAGGAATGTCTGCTTGTTTTATCAGAAGTAAGACAACTATATGTTCATGTTCATGGTAAAATAAGAAAGCAGCTCTCTTTGGAGTTCTGTTCCTATGGCAATGAACCAGGGCTTGTGCTGGTTTCCCACCAGCAGCAGCATTATAACATGAATAGAAGACTCCTCATTCTGCAGTCAGTCAGTATTGCATGGTCTTTATTCTCCACAGTCACTTTCAATTAATCATTATCCAGTTTACTGGATAAATTCTTATTTATTGATCTTGCATTAACCTGACTTGCACACATAGAATCATAGAATGGTTAAGGTTGGAAAAGATTTCCAGGATCATTGAGTCCAACTTTTTACTGAACAGCACCTTGTCAACTAAACCATAGAGCTAAGTGCCACGTCCAGTCATTTCTGGAACACTTCCAGGGATTGTGACTCCGTGACTTCCCTGGGCAGCCTGTTCCAATTCTTAACAACCCTTTCAGTGAAGAAATTCTTCCTAATGTCCAACCTCAACCTTCCTTGATTCAGCTTGAGGCTATGTCCTCTGGTCCTGTCGCTGCCTGAGAGAAGAGAACGACTCCCATCTGGCTACACCCTCCTTTCAGGTGATTGTAGAGGGCAATAAGGTCACTCCTGAGCCTCCTTTTCTCCAGGCTAAATCACCCCACCTCCCTCAGCTGCTCTTCATATGACTCGCTTTCTGTACCCTTCACCAGCTCCATTGCTCCTTCTCTGGACACACTCCAGAACTTCAATATCTTTCCTGAATTGAGGTCCCAGAACTGGATGCAGGATTCGAGATGAGGCCTCACCAATACCAAGCACAGAAGGACAATGGCTTCCCTTGTACTGCTGGCCCTACTCTTTTTGATATAGACCAGGATGCCATAGCCAATGTTGTTTTCATCCTATTTCCATCACTCTTCTACTCAGGTCCTTCCAGCTCATGATATCCCTTGTCTCCTCCAGATCGGTGATGCTTCTTGCAAATCATGAGCTTGTTGCTACTGTCTTTGAGGCAACATCATTAATACAAAAGTTTCATGATAATCCTCAGTCCATTAAAGGACCTTTCCTAGTAAACTCCTCCTGTTGGATTAGAATTATTTTTTTCATGTTCCTCTCATCAGTCCATTTCTCATCAGAGAACTTACTAATCTCCAGTTTGACTAATGACTTCCTGTAGTAATTAATATCAGATGCTAGCAGCCCAGATAAATGAGGTCTATATTATTGTCTTTGCTTAGACAATCAATTGTTTCATTGAAAGACGTCAGCTAGTATTATGTATTTTACCTCTGATAAATCCATGTCATAATTTTTTCCCTATTTTCATCTCTTTATATTTACTTATTTCTTGCATATTTTTCTCTAAACTTGATATACTTTGAATATTTAGGCAAACAGGCCTTTTCAATAAGTGCACAAAGCTTGCTGCTTATGAACCGTATGATATTACCCCATCTTGAAGTAATAAAAAAATGGCAAAATATGTCCTGATAGTTTCCAACAAAGTAATGTAAACAAACAGTCCCAATATTCTCAGGCTCATACATTTTCTCCAAAGATTTGAATTCTTTCTCAAGAAAGATAAAATTGATGATAGAGAAAATATGTTGGCAAGAAAATTCTAATTATTTTAGCTATTAGAATTGGATAGTCCTCCAGTCCTGAATGAAGAAGATTCCCTTTGTAAAGTTTGGCAAAATAGAGTCTCCGTATCATATATTTCCTTTCAAGCTAAGGCCTCAGGCTGATGCCTGATTGCATCAGTCTATCCCACAACTGGGCTCTGGAATGAAACCTGCAAATAAGGACAAGATACACTCATGGGTACATTGTGTATTCTGGAAATGCCTATTATTGATAAAGAATTTTTTCTCTCTTTTTTTAACTGGTCCTAGTCTTTATTGGTAAATCTTAAACAACTAGGTTCTTCAAAGTTCTTTATGTGTCAGTTTTCTTAGGTCAGATTCAGATGTTCTTGAACTTAGTTTACAAAGACACTAATGCTGTCTCTCCCTTTCTAATCTCTACTATGCTCATTTGTCTCATTTTGTAACCCTTCTGTTTGGAAATGGTACTTTGTGGTTCTCAGGATCCATGTAAAACCATCTCTTGCCTCCATTTATGCAAGAAAACTTACCAAAAACCAGTTTTTGTGTGTATTTGGTTTAATATGCCCCTCTTCAATTTTCTTCTTTTTCAACTGATTCCATAGTATCTCAGGGAGTTTCTTCTCTTTTACTTTCTCTCTCTCAACTTTAGGACTAATATCAAGTTCCTCTGTTTCAAAGTTAAAAGAATTTTCAGTCCTTTAAGCCCGATATATTAGCAAGAAAAACGTTATTTTTGTTTTACTCATTTTCTGTGCTCATTGACCTATGAGGAAAATCTGTCATTGTTTCCAGTTGGACTCAATGTCCTGTTGGGTCTCTTTCACTCTCATAATGCTTTGTTTCTAACTGAGGAATATGTTTTTTAAGCACAAGAAAAGTTTTGCATATTTTCTGCAGGTAGAAATAGATATCTAGTGCTTCTTAGGGAGAAGCTATTGTAACTCTAGGCCAATTTTTAAGGTAAGTGCAAAAATATAGAAACATTTCCTTTATTCATCTGAAATGAAACACTTCAGTATTATATCTGAAGTGAATGTCTGTTTTAGTGTGAAACGAAAAAGTTTATTTGATCTTAGCTTTGAGATAGCTAATTTTTGAAAAAAAGTTGACAAATGGTGGCCAATTAAAATGTAGTAATCCAAAACAATTTTTTTTTTTAATAATCATAAATTTTTCTTTTTGGAAAACTTGCTCTTGGTGAAATATGTTCTTCATTTTGAAAAGCATCCAGCATTATAGAAAATGCTTCTGCTCTGAACTGACAAGCAATTACAGATACTCATTGTATGCTAATTACATGGTACATTGAAACAATTATATGCATATTGTCTCTTCTTCCATACTCAGAATCCTACAGTAATTTACTTATTCAATTACTCTTAATGTTGTCCCACTTTATATTTCCCAGCACATCGAGCAGTATTTAGTTTACAGACTTCAGAGCTAGGCACTGGAACACACGTTCCAAATACCGGGTATGGAAGACATATTGCTTCAAAGCTTGGAGAGTTTTACCAGTCAGTTTAGGGACTCATCTAGATCCTTCCATCACAGCTAAGAGTTGCTGCATCTTGTGGAAAACTATCCATGGGAAACCCTTCAGCCTTTTTTCTGTGAATAGGCCATTTGCTTCCCTTATTCCAGAAAGTTTCTGCATCATATGATCTGCATATATGCATATGATCATATTTTGATCCATTTAAGCCAGATCTACCACGCAGTGTTCAGGACAATGAAAATCAGACCAAATTCACCTAAATTTTTGGACAATACAGGACAAAGGATGATGGTGTTACATTTTGTTTCATGAATAAATGCCCAGGTCACTGTCTGGTAATTTCTCTGACATCAACTCTTTTTAGACATATTTTTGCTATCAGAGAATGACAGCTGTCTCACAATTTCCTTGAGTGTTTCTCTACCAGGTAGGATAAGAGATATTTGAGGGTATTTAATTCAATTTTAAATTAATAAAAATCAGGCTATACAACATTTGTAAAAGCTTATCAATAGTAATTAAGCCTCTTTTTTTCTCCATAATAGAAATTTCAGATATCAATGGAATCTGACATTCAAAACAGGTACCTTTCATTCATTCTCAGTGATTTAAGTATTTTGAGAGAGAAGTATTACAAATTGCATATATATTGGAATTATAATCAATAATGGAATCACTGTTTATATTATTTGATTCTTCTGAGCAGTGACTTTAGAGATGTCCAGCGAGAAAAGTCTTGTATATTTTTTACTTAAAAAAATCTGTGAGTTCACAGTATTTAATCACCCTCATGGTTATTTAGATTTTTCTGTTTCCCTGCTTGCATATAGAGCTCAAATATATAATCCGTGAGCAAAACAGGGTGGACTCACATGACAACATAAGCAGAGCTAAAAAATTCCAAGCATTGCATACCTCTCTGATTTAGTGTATATGTACAATTCTGATGTCAATGCATGCTTTAAGTGCACTTTTAAGTGTCAGGAATTTGTGTTGATGACTGCCTGAGGGCCTGAAGGTTGGCAAATTTACATTAGACAGTTAATCAATATTATTTTCCTGGTAGTGTTAAATTAATTCAAAATAAATCTGTTTCTAGACTTTATTTTTTTATTTCTTTATTTGAATTGGGCAATTTGTACTCTGAATCCTTAGCAAAATGGAATTTGAGCAGCTTACGTGTTATATTATTTCTTGGGCTGGATTTAGTCCCACATGGAATTCAGATTCATAATAAATTTTTGTCTGCTGTGGTAAGGGTAATATTGTTTGATCCACTTATTTTTATTATCACTGGATACTCTGCAGGGATAAATCAACGGTTTAGCTTCTGTCTATCAATCTGTTTATAAGAAAGAAATAATAACTTGAAAATTAATTTCCAGTCAGACCTGAGTCTGGTTGTTTGGTTTTGTCATTATTCTGGGGTGCAGCTTCATAAATCATATAGCACTACAAAAGTCTAAAACGGGCATATAAAAAGGGGCATTTCTATGTATAGAAAACTTTTTAAAAATATTTTTTCCTCTTAATATAAATATAAAACTTCTATATTCTTGATATCAGTATTTTGCTTTTCTTAATGTTAACAACAGCATCCTCATTTAGAGGTTCACAGGCTCTTACTGGGCATTTGAGTATTTGAATATTCCCACCAGGTAAAAGCAACTTGGCAAAATTTGCTGTAGTCTTGCACGGAAAGTGTGAGAAAAAAGATCTGCTCTGAAGGCTGGAAGGCAGCTTTCAGGGACTATCTGAGGTGCCCAGAAGAGCACTTCAAGAGCAAGGATGCATTTCAGTCATTCAGAAGTTGGTGACAGAACAATCCTTAGGAACTGTAGCTTCCATCATTAAATTCTGAATTTTTAATTTCCTTCTGCCCCACTAAGAATTTATTGATTTTTTAAATTAAATGTAACAAAAAATTATTTCATTTACATGAATGGAATACTCTCAGTGGAATACCTTCTTTTATTGGGGAGATGCAATTACATGCTAGAAAAGGTGAAACTCTTTTGGGTGCTGTGAGTGCTGGTTCCAAACAGCATTTACAGACTAGTACTTATGAAAGACAAAATCTATGGAATAAATTTTAAAACCCAGCAATACAAACCAACCAAACAAAAAAAGATGCTGGGATAATTTTAAACCAGGAATAAGAACAGGCAGGTATATGCAAGCACCTGACAAAAAAAGCTGGAAACAGAGAGAGACTCCTGCATGCTGTGGCACTGCAGCTGGAGGGAACTTTGACAGAGGCCTGTGACCGTCCAGCAGGTTTGTGGGAGGGTTCTGGAAGGTTGAAACTGGTCACTATGAAAAGTTTCAGAGGAAAAAAGGAAACAGCCAGCAGCAGGCAGACAGAAGGAAATAATTAATATCTAATCTCCTCGTGGAAGACTTGCACATTCAGTAGGAGTAAGACCTGAGACCCAACTAAAAAGAAGAGATATTAGATGGTGCAATCAATTTTTTTTAATGCATGTATACATACAGTACATTTTTTATTACATGTGTATCTAGGTAGTTAACCATTTTGCTTTAAAACGAATTTTGCTTGGTTTTTGTTTTTTTTTTTTTTATTTTTATGGAAACACAGAGACAAAATTAAGCTTTGGTGTTCTTCCATTTATGACAATGAAATAGTAGAACTTAATCTTGCTTTCAGTACTCAGTTTGAAAGAGGTAAATTTGTGTTCGAACCCTGCTATTCTCAAGTTTCAGAGAAGACACAAGCCATCTGTATTTTAACATCAAATTTGCAGTGCAGAATCAGTTGTACTACAGGGCCGGGGAAGCCTAATTTCAAGGAGATCATGGTTGTTGTTCCAATGATTTTTGAAACCTATTTCCATTTAGCTGCTGGTGGTTATGAGAATTAAGAAGGTAAGAAAGGTCCCACTGGCCCAGATAAATGATCCATCTGCCCTTATTCAGTCTTTGGAAATAGTACCTGGAGATCACAATAGGGAGAGAAAAAAAAACCCAGCCACTTCTTGGCATCCATTCTTGACATTCCCTTCAGCATCCATAATTGTTTCATTAGAGTGTACGTTTCCTGTCCTGTGCTTTTAAAATCCAGTTCCAAATATATTATCCAATCATTTGTACAACACTTTTTTTGAATGTGGTAGCATTCAAATCTATTCCTCCACCTCCTCTGGCAATAAACTCCTGAATTACCCACGAAGTTAAGAAAACATTTATTCTACCTGTTTTCTACCTACTTGTGACACTGACTGTCCCTCAGTTTTTTGTTGCAGGTGAACAATGGATGGGTATTCAGATTATTCACAGCTTTTATGGTTACATAAACCTCCCACAGGCTGCCCTGAGTTTTCCTTTTCAAACATGACATTAGTTTGGACAACTGTCAGTGAGGAACCAATACTGTCCTCTAGTTATAACTCCAAGTTTAACACTAAGTATATGTGTCAAGACTATTTTTCCTGATTTTATTATGTTGGCTGCATCTACAATAAGATGCCTCTGCTGTCTTTTTGCCCTGTCTCTCAGTTCTGTGAGGTTTTCTGAAGTGCCTCATTGCTTGATTAGTCAGATCATCACCTGTGGACTTGGCAACTTCAATTGTCTCTTGTGTTTCCTGGTAATTGATGAAGATTTCAATAAAATCACTTCCAGCAAATAAAAGGCTAGGATCAAACTTTTTAATGTACTCTTTTCTCAGTTCCAAGACTCCTACTTGCTTGCTTTCATAGAGGCATGGCTTCAAAAGAAAGGGCAGAGCACAATCTTTACCATAGTTTGGCCTGAGGTTGATAGACAATAAGGCTGTGCAGACCCCAGGTCAATCTTTTCTGCAAATAGATCCATGCTGGTATCACTGCCACTGTGCCTTGGTTGGTTAGCCACTCCTTGCACGAAGGTGTTCCACAGATCCCCAAACTTTCCTACTGGTTGCCTACAATGTAGGTGGAAGTGATATATGTCTCACGAAATTGACTCTGGGGACACACAATTTACCGTGCAGATGTCATATCAGAGTAGGGAAGACCTAAATGAAGCAAATTTGTTGCTAATCATCCTGAAGGCTAATGCCATTTTCTGTCTTCATAGGGCATGTAGGTGTTCGGTGAGACCATGCAAAGTACTACACTAACCACTGTGGTGGGGCTGCTTGCTTCTCCCTGCTGGAGTGTGGCAAAATGGTTCGCTCCACCTGAAAGCTTTTGCTTAACATTAACTCTTCTGATGATTTGATCCTACATGAAAAGCATGGCTTCTTGGATCAATTCAGTGAAAGGCTATCTTCAAAATAGGTGTTGGTGATGTGAAAATTGATTTATTTTCTGAATTAATCACAGGGTGGTAATTATAATGAGAGTATTGCACATTAACTCATTCTGTCTCATTTATTGCTAAATATTGTTTGTTTCTGGTCTGCATTATATTTTCTTGCCCCTTTCAAATACTGCTCCTTTGTCTTGATCTGGAAGAATACTAATGAGTGATTTACTTAGTTTCAAATAACTTCAAAACATTCTTATCATGTCTAACTGGAATTTGTCAGCACCAAGTATGCTAGAGCACTAGTGTTGATGAAACTATTATGGTTTAAGGGTAAAAGTGAGAAAAGTTTTTCATGAAGGACACCTTTCGTTAGAATATTGAATCTCAGCAGAATAAAGCAAGCAGTCTTTGGAGTATCAAGAAAGGTACACTGGTGAACTGGCATTTGCCTTGAGATAGTTGATGAGTCTCAAAATCTCCTTTTTTTTTTTTTTTTTTTTTTATTTTTGGTGGGAGACGATTCCCAACTGCAGTGCCTCTCTGCTGAAAAGTTTAGTTGTTCTGTTCCAGAGAAAAAAAACACTGCTTTAAGACATATTAAAATCTTATCTGCGAAATGTTTTTTAGAAGTAGACATTGCACTCAGGGTTCAGTCAGTTCAGAGTGAACAATGTCATGGGTTTACATGCTTAGTATATACAGATTGACTCTCAATTTCTACTTTCCACAGAAAAATATGTATGCATAAGGGCCATATTACTGCTAACACTTTGCACTGATGGAATAAAGATGTTGAGAAGTGAGTAAAGGAGACAGGATAGGAAGGACAAGGAAAGAACAGGAGTGGGTGACTATTTTTGTAAAGGACTGGCACCTTGAACAACAGAGCTCTGGACACAGACATTTTATGTGTAATAATGATAATCACTATTATTGCCATCAGAATACCTAAGAGACTGCAACACATGAGCTCATTAAACACAGAAGTCCAGATACCTGAAACCTAGACAAGAGGTGAGAGACAGTAGGTAAATTGAAAGGAACGTCAGAAAACTCACAGAATAATTAAAATGCAAGGACGTCACTGCACAGACAATGTTACTGGTTGTCAGGGTTGGTGTTGGTTTTGCTGTTTGTTTTTTTAAAACCCATAATAAGTATCTGTATAAGGAAATTTTAGTGTCTTTAAGGAAATTAGACATTACTGGGAAGGTAGTCTCTAATGGAATGGGTCACTGAGAGTAAGCACAAAAGTGCTTGCTGCTGCAATCACTAACAGTTATACAACAAAGACTGGTGTTACAAGTCACAAAGGGTTTTCTCCTCTGAACAGTTTTCAAAATACAGCCAAACACTGGGTATTTGATTCTTTGGTCAGGGTATTCATCAGGAGGGGAGTAAACTCTCCAAGAAGAGGCTAACACCAGCAACAGCCTTGCCATAGTTAAGGTTATTTTAGAAAATGCCTGAAAGATGATAAGAGCTTCTGAAAGATTTGTACTTCTCTGGATTAATAGGGAAGTCCCCATTTGAATTTCGCATGTTGGAAATAGAGGATTTGCAATATGTTGGGAATAGAGGCTTTGCACTATTTAGATACAGCTAAAATGGGACCATCTGATGCCATGATGATGTTTTGCCTTTTATACCCCTTTTATATACCTTTTTATAACTTTTGTATTAGTGTTTTTTAGCCTACATTCTTAGACTTATTTGTCAAGCTAGGAGACTAAACATCTTAGAAGCTTCGTAGTTAGGGATCAGTGTGTCCCAGACACCGAGGTCCTCTCCAGAACACATTTTGTAAACTGAGATAAAACCATCCAGGGGAAGGGTCCTCGGGGAGGGGGGCTCATTCGAGCCTCTCATTGGGGAATTTTTGATAGATATGCTAATTAGTAAGACCTATAATGTTATACCAGATCTTTTGTGGGGGGCATTACAGTGTGCATTGAGGTGCATTCGACCTGGATGCAGTGCACCTAGGGATCCTTCAAATAAATAAAGCAGTAAAATTCCTTTTCCCCTTCTAACCGTGTTTGATTCTTGATTTTAAGACCAGGAAAAGGCATCAATCTGTAGCAAGAAACAGATTCTGAGCAAAGTGTGATATCTTGGGGGTGGTGGAGGAGGTTTGGCTGAGATGTAAAAAGAGTAAAGGATGAAGGTATAGAGAATGTTCTTTGAATATGCCAGCAGCCCTTCTAGACCTCCTAGTATGCAGCTGTGCAAACAACTGATTTTTTGGTTAAGTGTATGAACGCAAACACACTCAACATGTAATTTCTGCTGCTCCAGAATGAAAAGGTTTCCAATCACTTTGTGAAAGGGAGACCCTCAACACTTTTGCTCCAGCTTAACAAAATGTTCTCTTTGGCTGAAACAAAATTGCTTACTTGGGTTTTTGGGGTTTTTTTTGCTTCAAAAAATATTTAAAAATCAAACATAACTTCATGTGGTCTCAATACACCACTTGGAAACAAACAATAAACCTTTCTTAAACTCATTCAGATTTCCTTACCAAATTAGATATGAATTTGTGAAGAGTTTCAGTGGTCACAAAATTGCTGATTTCAGTGAACAAGCTACTTGGGGTAAGTAAGCATTCGCCCAGTCCCTTTTATAAAACTGACTGCCAGCGTCTGAGCCTGCTCTGGTGGCTTGGTGTGGGCTGGCTTTCTGTCAAAGCTGCAGTAGCTGTTCCCACACTGGAGGGTCAGAGCTACTCTAGATGAGTAATCATGATCCACATTTTGCTCTCGGTGTTTAGATGGACCATCTGAAGTAATGCACAGGCAAGCCCTCAGTGCTCTCAGTTTTCAGTGTGTTTCAAGGCTGCACTCTTGTCAGGTAGTCACTTCCTGATATACCTTTTCTGCAAAGACTTGGGAATTGTTTCCAAGTATCCAAGTGTTGTTTCCAACAATGAAAATTGCTGCTTAGACGTTGTCCAGAAACAAGTCTATTAGACAAAAAGGTGTGGTAGAATAGTTTACCCTTTGAACAACAATCATCAGCCTTAACCAGTGTCATGCACTTACTGGTTTGGACACTACTAATCCTGATTTATGCCTTACTACTTCACATGAATAAGTCTGCTAGCAGAGTGGAGAAGATTTAGTGTGAGTAGAGTGCCAGGCTCTGTTCCTTGAAATAAGAAATGTTTATATTGTTGGGAAGTGATGTAATGGCATAAATGGCAGCTTGAATTATGTTTATTAGCATGTGAAAAGTTTTAGCAGTATATCTGTCTGTTTTCTATTAGAGGTTTGTATCCAATAACAAAAAAATACCCATGGATAACAAATTGGAAAATGGATGCATATTTGGCTGGCTGTAACTGTTGGGGGGGAGATGGGGCTGGAGAGGAGGTCTGGGGCTTTTAAAAATATTTTTCAGTAAAAAACAAGTTTATTTAAGGTGTTGTAGAGAGACATTTTTTTTTTAAATTGGAAATTAAAAATAAAAGCTAATCGGAAAGTAACACTCATTTTTCTGCCTGTATTGGGAAGTATTGTAACTTATCTGAATTTAAAATTTGATACAGCACCATTTCTTATTTTTTTATTTATGTTACTGAAGGACATCTCTACTAAGTAATTACAGACCTCTTTTGCTGGATAATTAACTGCTACATAGGAAAAGTGTTTCTTATTCATTGAGTTAGCATCTTATATCTGTTTCACTAAAATTGAAGTCAAGGTGTCTACTGCTTTTCCGAATCTAGATCTTACCACATTAGAAGAAAAATGTACCACAGATGAGACACAATGTAGTTAGAAGTTCTTTTACTTACACGTGCACGTAGAATTTAAAATCTTCTTTTGCTGCTTAAAAACAAACAAACAAAAACATTATGAGTGCTGCTGGGTTTTTTTTCTGCATTTGCCAAAACTTTTAGTGGTGCTCTAGTGCTTTTCCTGTCATGTTTTATTTGTTTGTTTCGAGATAAGTAATATCATATTTTAAAAATTTTTGTGTTCAGTAAATATTGTATGGCATAAAAGCACATATCGTGGCTTTACGTATTAACAGTTTTCTAGCTCTCACACCATAATGATCTTGGAAAAAATGAGTATTTTAACCCAGTAAAATGCATCAAACAAAATCAGACATTAAAAGGAGATGTTCCACTCGAATGGAATGTTGTTGAAACTAGAGTCCTATATTACAGGTGATATAGAGTATGAGGTTTAAGCAACTCAAGTTAGATCTGAGCACAAGAGAAAATTATTGTAATAATGTTTGCACAATTTAAAATAAATTGAGGCTTCAGAAGAACCTTGAGGTTTAGTATAGTGTAGGTAAAGGTCCATTTATTTTGAGACGTGACGGTAAGATCTGACAGACTATATAGGAGACACATACATATAGATAAAATTGGTTCCTAATACATTTACAGATGTCCTGTAAAAAGACTTTTGACAAGAAATTTTCTTGCTGTAAATTTGGTCAGGAAAAGAGTTTATAAAAAAATTATTTTCTGCAATTGCCTTTTTTTTTTTTTTTCATTTACAGTAATAGATGATTCATAAATAGTGTGATCTGGAAAATAATAGAAGTGCATCCAAGTCAATGTTTGGGAAAGCTGGATGGAACCATTTCACTAGAATTTAGATCTGTGATGGTCATGTGGAACCTAATTAGAGTTGGGGATTATAATTCATGTGTAATGCAGTCAACAGAAATTACTGCTTGTGAAAGCAATAGTAAGACTGTAGGAAACAAGAGAGGAAGGAAGGTCCGCAAAGGAACGGATTAAGGGGCCAGAGTAGCAGAGAGTGGGGCAAAGCCTCTGAGGAACTCTCTATTGGTTGGAGGTGTCCACATGCCAGCCTGGACACTCACCTCCAGAGCCCCAGTCGAGGTTTTTGCTCATTGCTCAAAACATCTGTGGAAATATCCTTAGCCAGGACACGATGAATCAGTGCAGCATTCACTGCAGGATCATAATTGAATCATGTCTGGTTGTTTTGTGATAGCAGCTTTCCCACTGGTTTTATGTTTGGACTTCATTCACAATAAGCCTATTGCCGTCGGGAATTTCTTTGTGTCCTCGAAAATTAAGAGAAAATTTCCTCCTTCAATGGAATTGGTATGCATGTAGAAGATGTGAGAAGGAAATACATTGTCTTATCCTACAAATCATAGAAAAAATTTCTGATTTGTTCTAATGATTTCTATCTTAAATGTGAGGAATCTGGGATCATACAATCATAGAACCAAGACTTTTGATATCACCAAGTGCAAACATTAACCAAGCACTTGGTTAGAGACTTGATCTGAAAGGAAAAGGTATAAATGCTGCGGTAACTCTTAGAATTAGCAAGCCTTAGAGAGGGTTCACTTTTGTGAAAGTGTTGATATAGTGCCTGTATGAGACATTGGACAAATTTACAGGTAAAGAAAGTCTTATGAATGTGATGCAGAGAGGCATCTTCTAAAAACTGCTGATTCTGGGAAAAAGTCTGAAAGTACTTCCGTGTACTGAAACTTATCCTGAAGATCAGAGTTATTGTTGCTCACTGCAGGAACTGGTCTGAAATTTTCCTAGAGAACTCAACAGAGCTAAACAGGACATCCTGGTCTAACCATTGAACTTTTTCAGAAATGATAGTGGATGAAGGTGTCACCTCAGCATGAGACTTGAGTGAACTCATGATTTATGAACTCACTAGAACCTCAGAGATTTCACCCTGTATCAGAAATAAAACTTCTCAGTAATATTACATTCCTACGTGAGAAGATCCTGGAAAATACTGAAAAAAGCTCCAGATAGTAGAAGTTCAAAAGCAGTTGCATAACTTCATGTGAATTTATAGGGGGAAGATAAACTGTTAGAGGTTAGGAAGGACATAAGGTAATGTTGTGAAGAAAATGAAACTTTCTGTGTTGATACATTTTCATGCCAGTCCTCAACATGTGATAAATTGCCATTCTCACATCTAGAGAAGGAAAGTAGTAAGGTTGCTTCCATTCAGAGCCCTGCTCAGCCCAGCAGTGCTATGTTTTCCAATGATGTCTTCCATGTGCAGAATGATGAAGTCCTTACTCCCACCTGGGAGTCTGCCTGGCCAGAAACTGACATCCCAACTTCAGTGAATCTATGGAAAATTTTGCAGTGGCACCTATGTATCCAAAGTTTCACCATAAAAAGGTATCTTCAAGCATTAAATGCCAAGATGGAATGACCTAAGAATCTCAATGCAAATACATTCAAAGTTAATTGAAATAAATATTAAACCATGGACTTAAGGGCCTATGCCATGTAGAAGACAGAAAAAAGAGAGTTGCAATATTTTCCTTGAGAAAAGTGCAACTACTACTGAAGTTGGGGTTTTTATTTAAGTAATAGACAATGCAGGCTATAATGAGAGGAAGTCTGAAATGCCCAGGAGTGTTATGAACAACATAGAATACAGAACTGACTTGGGCTATGATATAACTTCTATTTCTTTCAGTTTATTCCTAAACAGGTAGTCATAAAGTAGAATATAATTTTCTGAATGGATGGAATCCTGAATTTTTCCTGTTTGGCTATACAGAAAAGTTGGCTATTTGATAAAACTTCTGGAAAGCCTAGGATTTGTTTAACTTGGGTTCTTAATGATCCTACAACTCTGGCATGGAAAGAGAACTGGTGTTGTTATAGAGAGGGAAGATGGAAAATTGGAGAAATCATACTTTTCCATAATGGAAGATCTGAAAAGAAGTTAATACTCAAATACAAATTAGTAGTTTCGTTGTACTGCAAACATCTGTGTCCTGAAACCAATTTTACGTGCAGCCAGTGGAAATGAACACTTCCCATGTGTGCTGGCCTAACACTAGAGAAATGTTTAGAGCTGTTGGAGAACTCTGGGATGAAACACTTTCCTTTGGAAAATGGCAAGCTGATGAAATAGAGGCTTTTTAAAGAATGAGTTCCTTTCAAAAACCTTTTGATTTTTGAAAGAAAAGTACTGCCACTGCCAAAAAAATTTTGGCTTAACTTTTATTAATACAAACATTCCATTTTTAGTTCAAACCAACTTCTCATTCCCCTAAATTAATTAATGTGAGACAGTAATTTATTAACTTCAGACACAAGTATGTCAGCATTATTTGAACAACCTGCTCAATGTACTATTGCTAGAGAATGATTCCATGGCAGAGCAGAAGAAATAGCATTTGCATATTTTGACTGAATATTATTGTGAATATTAATGGTATTTTATAAGGTAAGTGCTTCATAGCAGTAATTATATAAAGCATAAAATGAACACAACTGAACACAAAGTAAAACACAAGTAATAAAATAATGTAACAAGTGTTACATTAGGATTTTTGCTGAGAGGAAGCATCTCGCACCTTTCATATTTCCTACTTTCTACACAGCAAGAATGCACATTTTCCAAGCATGTGCTTAACTTGGTCACTTGAGGACGAAGTCCTCTGTCAATCTGTCTACTATTTTCCTCTTCAACAAAGGCATCATTTTCTGAATCAAGGGTCTAAAAATCTATTCAAAGAAATTGTTTGAATAGGCATATACATGATTGTTTTGAAGTATGTTGTAGAGAGAGAAAGAAAAATTAGTAAAGTGAAGTATTTCTTTATCTACTTTTGGCAAATCCAGGAAATTGATAAGTAAACTAGACTGAAAAAAAATAAATTAGATTCTCCTGATCATCTCTCATTTTATTCCAGTTCAAAAATAGATAACTATCCAGCAGGCCAAATCTCAGATTATTTAAGTTGTTTGGAAACCGTTTTGATGTGTCCCAGTTTACTGAGCCCTGAGATGCTAATTTTCAGTTAGAATTGTATACAAATTGTTACAGGCTGGGGTTTTTGATAAATCTGAAATACACTAGGGGCCTTTCTCATACTGTAAACTCAAAATCAGGAGACATGAAAAAAATCTCTCACACAATGTCAAACAGTATTTTCTCCATACACATTTTATCAAAAATTAAATAAAGCAAGGCTGTGGGCTCACAGACGAGTACTCTTTTCTGGGATAAGCATTCTTTGAAAAACAGGTGCAAAGCATGAAGATATTGCCAAGGCAGGCAAGTGTGTCTTATGCTGGGCTTGAGGAAATGTGTTGTATGGTCATAATCAAAAAGCGGAATATAAAACTGTTAACTAAAACTCTCAACAGTTAGTAAAAAACCCACACCAAACTAAAGCAAAACAAACAAACTTCCGTAGTTTTTTAGTTTTGGGCTTTTAATCATGTGATAAAGTTCGACAGCTTGGACAGCTCTTAGGTTCTATGGAGAAAGGTGTTAATTTATAATTAAAAGAGAAATATAACAATTGGAAATCTGATGCATTGGGGAATATTCTCAAAGGCATGTGCTTAAAGTGCCACATCCAGATTTCACTAAAGCAGTTAGAAGTGAGGCACAAAGGTATCTCTGGGCTCAAAATTATCCTACAGTAAAATCTCTTGAGTATTTTTACACCCATAACCTCAATTCTGCCAGGTCCTGTGACAATTGGTTGGTCTGCTGCAAGTCGCAAAAATCAGATCAAACATTCACAAGCTTCTGCTAAAGTTGTATCTTACATATATTTTACATTGATACAGGCTGCACATCTATTTCTAAATAAAAATAAAAAGAATTGTGTAGCTTTTAAACTAAAATATGTGCTGCAAGTCCTGAAGTCTTATTATCAAAAAACTAGGATTGCTACTGATATGCATCCTTCCTTCCTTCCTTCCTTCCTTCCTTCCTTCCTTCCTTCCTTCCTTCCTTCCTTCCTTCCTGTTAGCAAATGAATCTCAGATGTCTTGTGAACTGCAATGCCAGTCTATGAATAACTGCGTGAGTGGAAAAGTGGAAAAGTTTTTAAATTAGTTCAGATCCCTTCTCTTTGTTGTCTCCCTTCCCTATTGTTAGCTTTTGTAGTTGGGGATTTTTTCTTTATTTTCTTACCTATAGCACCATGTAGATGTATTTTCTGTTCTATATGGGGTTTTTTTTCTGTAACATACTTCATTATCATGTAGTTGAATTGTATTTAAATTTTATTCTCTGATTATTTTAATTTCATTCTAACTGGTGAAACTGGAACTGATAAGGGAATACATGTTAACTGTTCCTTTTCCACTTTTCTCCCTGTGAATTACCCCAGGGTGCAGAGGGAATGGGAAGACTTAGTTATGGTTTTTGTGGGGTTTTGTCTTTCAGGATCCACTACAAACAGAAGAAGACAAGTGCTCAAGTTAGTATTTTGAGTGACTAATCAGTCAAATGGAAAAGCTAGTTGATGTAATGTCCATCTGCAAGTATTGCACATATTGAGCTTGCGGACGTTTGGCTGTGGATTCTTATTAACATAATGAATCACCTGTTGTGTGGTCCAATAAAAATTAATAGAATTTAATAAAAAAGTATTTATTGCCTTTGGAAAGGGCTGATAGCAAGAACCCCATATTCTGAAGTGTCTGAAGTGCTTAAGCATTGCATTCTGGATTGCAGCTGTTTGCCTAAAATGATGTGTTTGATATATTAGCCAAATTTTATGTACTTATGAGGATTATCAAAGCTATTTAATGATGTAACTAAAAAAATTAGCATTGTTGATTGGATTTAAAATTTCTCTTCCTTATCTGCTTGAGAAAATATATAATTTTATGTAGCATCTGTTATAAATTAAATGTAACTTTCAGCTCCTTTTTCACAATTCCTACATATACATTTTCCTTAATAACCAACAAACAGTTATAAAGCTCTGACAGCCCACAGCTGTTTGTGTTAGATGGAGAGTTAGATGGTGCCTATTTTTGCTCCTGCAGGAAAAAAATTGTTAGGTTCAATGTGCTGATAAATGTAAAAGTAGTAATATTCCAAGGTGTTGTGGTTATGACAGAGACAGCCTGTTAAGCATATCAAAGCATACCCCAGATAACAGCTGAATTAAGCTGGATGGTTAGGACTTGATTCTAGTTGAAAACATACTTTCTTTACATGAAATTTAGCTACATCAGTACATACCCCACCCAAACATTTGTTTGTTTTCTAAAACTTGGAGTAGTGATGCATATGGAAAAAAGCTAAAGAGTTTCATATGTTCAGAAATTGTGCAGAACAATTAAACAAGATGCCATTCAGATTTAGTTGTTGTGCCAAGTAAGAGAACAAAATGTGAACTGCGTGCAAAATATCATTCCCCTTTTGTGAACAGCATCAGGATATTTTTTTGGCTTGCAGGCTTGAACAAGTGACACGGTTAGCTGAGTGACACTTCACTTCCAGCTAATTCTTGGCATCAGACTTAAAGAAGTCTTTGTACAGCTGCACTGTACTGACATAAGCTCTACTAGGGGATATGGTGCTCTTAGATCAGTGCTTTGGAGAATCTTATAAAAACCTTGCCTTCCAAGCTAGAAGAGACAATAAAGGGTTTTTTCTTCCTTTTTTTTTTTTTTCTTTTAAGCCTCAAGGGTTCATTTCTCATCTCATAAAAATCAGTGGGAATGTAACATTAAATTCAACGTCAGTTTTTATTTTCAAATAAAAAATTATACAGTTGTGGGGCTTTTCATGAGCTCTACTGGGAAGATGCATTTGAGAAACTAAACACTCCCTTTGTTTTAACCAGTCTCTGAACACGTCAAACATGATGAGGTAAAGGAAAGTTTTGAGATTTATGTGGATTACTGAACCAGTACTTAGGATGGGAGGAGAGGCAGCACTTCAGTGCTGGTTCTGTCTGGGATAGAGTTAATTTTCTTAATAGCTAGCATGGGACTCTTGCTTTGTATTTGTGTTGGAAACCGTGTTGATAGCATGTTTGCACTCTTGCTGAACAGTGCTTGCAGAGCACCAAGGCCTTTTCTGCCTCTCATCCCAACCCAGCAGCAAGCAGGCTGGGGGTGCACGAGACACTGGGAGAGGACTTACTGGAACTGTTGACCCCAAGTGACCCAAGGGATGTCCCATGCCCTGTGGCCTTGTGCTCAGTATAAACCTGAGGAAGGAGAAAAGAGGGGATTTTTGGAGTGATGGTTTTCTGCATCACCATTCTGGGTGGGGAAGCCTGGCTTTCCTGTAGGCAGCTGAACACCTGCCTGCTGATGGGAAGTTGGTGAATGAATTCCTTGTTCTGCTTTGCTTGTGCGCACAGTTTTTGCTTTATCTGACTCTGCATGAGGGACAATATGGAGCGACCCTAAAGAAGGCAGCTTCTTTTCCTCTTGGGTAGTGTACAACACATGCTTGAAAGTCTTAAAAACAGTAGGAGGACTACTTGTAAATGACAATTTTCTGCTACAGCTGCAATAACTTAGTAGTCCAATTTTGCAAATTTTACTAGCAGAATCTATTATCTTTAAATGTTCCATACTTTTTACTCTTGATATTGTCCTATTAGCTTGTGGAAGACAGAGATCTCATATTCGATGAAAAATGAGGGCATCAGAAAACAATTGACTGTGCCTTGAGCATTTCGTTATTATTGTAGCTTCTGAACACAAATTTCAAAAAATTCAGGTGTGGCAGTAACAATACTTTTTCCTAGGACCTTTTTTCAGTCCTTTCCTCCAAGATGACAGTGAAAATAATAACTTTTGTTCTTGGATTGGGGAACATTTTTCTTGTTCAAACAACAGGAAGTTAGGCATTACCTGGAGGCATTATATCTGCAGAATATAAAGAATATGAATAACTGCAATATTTTTCCATGTTTTATACTGGATGAGTACTTACCATTATAGCTTCACAGCTTGAAAATATCTCCAAGCATTTAGAGGAATGATTTCTACAACAGCAACAAATTTTCAATTATGATTGCAGCTAAGCTGAGTATTTTTGGCAGAAGTCAGACTTCTTTCAGTTTTCTTAACAAAAGTCAACATTTCAAAAGAAAACTTCTACTGAATTGTAGATATTTTCATCAGTCTTTCTGGTAGAAAATAGATGCTTATCACTCAGCTAAGATTAATATGTATATATATATATATATATATGCAGCAATGAAATTACACTTTGAGTCTATAAAAATAGCCACATGTTCAAGTGGTGATGTCATGGTCTCTCCTGTGTTATAGTCGGTGGAAAAGTTGGCCCTTGATAAAGAAATTCATTGTCTCTCATGGAAAAACTCCCAAATGCACAGCTGCTTTCTGAGAATAAGATGTAAACCACACAAATTATAGCTGTTTATTATATATATGGTTCTGGGTTTTTTTCTCCCAGCTGCTGACACCTTAATAATATTTGAAAATAGCCAAAAACTTCATAATTCCTGTAAAGAAATGGGATGTATTGCTTATTCCTTTTCTGAAAGAGCTTCAAGAAATCCTTGCATAAAAAGGTAGACTTCATTATTTGTTGACTTTCTTTGTTCTTTCTAAAAGAATGTTCTTCCTGGACAGCTTAACCTGCTTCCCTGACCTCTTTTGGCACTGCTGCAAAAAGGGGAATTAAACAGCCTTACCCTGATACCAAAGGCATCACCCATTGCTCAGTTTAATACTTCCTGTGTGACACTAGTTTCTGCAGTGTCACTTTAGGCAGCTGTGTGAGCAGAGAGGATATTGCAGTCCTCACTGCTGGTTATGTGGGAGTGATGGCCCTGTGATGGCTGGGTTTGAGCTTCTGCCCACATTGGTAGCTCTGAACATCCCGTACAGCTGCCAGCCACCCATAACAGGACAGCAGAGCTGCAGCGACAGAGCTACCGTCCGGATTTTACTCAGCCGAGCAGGATTTGCCTCGGTGTGGGCTGAAGTTACGTGGTCATAATAGTATTTTCCTGAGCCTGGGTGAGAATAACTCTCCAGACTTCATATTGTATAGAAGATTTGTGTTTGAAAGCTCAGTCCAGGCTTGTTTGAGACATCAGCAGCAAGTGTCTAAAGCCGTGGCCAAAACAGATGTGTGTGGCAAAATTTATGAGATAGTAAAACCGTCATTAGAGTAATATACAGCAACATGACTTGCTTTGAAGACAATACCTTGTTATAACAAATAGTGAATCTCCTGCCATAGGCAAAATTAAACCAAAGAGTATATTTCCCATCTCTAAACCCTCTCTGCTTTCTGTTAATCAGCAAGTGAAATGCACTGCTTCTATCTGGAATATATTAAGATAAAAATACAATGAACTTAACATGTGCTTTTTTTTGTTTCTATCAGACATCCCAATGCCTATTAGTGCTTTTGGCCACATCCTGCTAAATGACTGTTAAGCATAGGTTAAGTCCAGTATCCAGAAATCTTGAGTGCGTGTTCATAATATTAACTTAAAAATTAAGCTGCTCCCAAACCCCAGAAATAATAATAATGATAATAATAATATTGTGGCAGAGGTGAAAGGGTATTTCTTCAAATTCTCCTCTATTATTAAAAAAGCTGAGCAAATGTAATTCCCAGCCAAAAGAAACTCATAAAAAACTGTATCCACTCAAAATGCATGCATTCCCCTATATATTCATAGAATCACAGTTTCACAGATGCACAGAATCACAGAATGGATCAGGTTGGAAGAGACCACGCTGAGTCATCTGGTCCAACCTCCCTGCTCAGTCACTGTCATCCTAGAGCACACTGCACATCTGGTTTGCATCCAGATGGTTCTTGAACATCTCCAGTGAGGGAGACTCCACAACCTCTCAGGACAATCTGTTCCAGTGCTTGGTCAGCTGCACAGTAAAGAAGTTCTTCCTCATGTTCAGGTGGAACTTCCCATGCATCAGTTTCTGTCTGTTGCCTCTAGTCCTATTGCTTGGCATCATTATTAATTATACATTATTTCGTGCAAAAATTACTAACAGGTACTGGAATGAGAAAAAAAAAAGTCTGGTTTGATCAGTTTTCCTGAGAAAACCTAATTTCTTTCCACTGACAGAAGAACTTGTCTGTTAAACATTGCTGCTATTTTTATTCAGCCCTGCTTAAAAGATCGATGGCATAGAGTGATGATGCTCTTGCATGTCTGAACAAGATTTACCGAGACTTCTGACTGTCTCTAGATCCTCAGATTAGATACAGCTGTAGCTGCAAACACAGGGAAGTATGGCTAGCTGATCCACTTGCAAGTTATTAAAAATATATTTGAAACAGTAGAGATCACAGCTGAGCTAGTGAATGTTAAAAAAAATACATTTTCCAGACCATTTCACTTTTTAAATTATATTTTACCTGATCTAGAACTATTTAAATTCTTAACTGACTGATTTGAAGAATAAAACCAGAGGATAAGTTACTTGTAAGGGTAGTCTTTATAAAGCAGGTGCAATAAAAATTCAGCATAAGATTTGCGTAGAAGATGCCAAAGATGATTGTACTCACAGAAATTTCCACTGGAGTTATGTGATAAGGAAACCAATTTTCACTGTTTGAATAGTAAAAATTTGAGCTGAATGTTACTAACAGTTCAGACATCACTAGACAGTATTTGTAAAGCGTTTTGGGTATATGGTTTAAATTCCAGTCAGGCTTAAAGGACACAATTTGAAAATTCAGCTTCAAATTCAGATATTATTAGGGAAAACAAAACAAAACAAAAAAAAGAATAGGCTTGAGAAGTCAAAGGGCAATAAGATTGTTTCTAAATAAATTTGACTTTTTTATATGAAATGTATAAATAAGTGTCCTTTCCCATAAAATACCTGTAGTCTATGTCATGGAATGGAAAACCTTAAATTGAAACTAAGTTTTTTTTGGCTAATATCTTTGGTATCTTGAATTCAAAATGCTACAAGAGAACTTTCTGCTTTTAACAGTCTCAGCAAAGGATGAGAAATTTTCTGGTAAGCTACAGACGGGTCTGGTGTCAATGAATGTAGGCAATTGCCATTTCTCAGGAGGTCATCAAACCTCATAATTTCTTAATAGTTTTCTGGTTTTTTTTCACAAGGATCACCAGATTTTCTCTCTGATCTCCCGTTGGTATTTGGGGGTGGAGTGTAAATCCCCGTTGCCAGCACCAGAACAATGTATCCAGTGAGCAGCAGAGTCAATCAAGCCTGATTTCTGCGGATTTCTCTCATACTTGGCTGCTTTGTTGCAAAGCAGACCTTGAATGCTTCCTGTAGAGTTTTGGGTAGCAGGACATTTGTGAAAACAACCCCCTTCCCTGTCAGCATGAGAGTTGAACTGATACTTGCAAACTTTCCCTTAAAAGCATTTTTCTCCTCTTCCCTGCCACCGGCTGCAGAAAGTTCTATGGAATTTTAAATCTTCAAGTAGTTTTTTCCCCTAAGACATCTTCAAGTTAGCCAACAGATTCAAAACATATTAGAATGAATGGACATATGCCAAAAAATATGCAACATAATTGCGCCAATCCTACTTGATTAAGAAATGATGCGGTGTGCTGTGCACTGCACCGTGCAAACTGTGGTACCTCAGTCCCAGAAACCATCACCTGTTGAGGTCATCAGAAGCCTAAAGTCTAAGGATAGTGTTAACTCCAGCATTTCATGGCTGAACCAAAGAGCTCAGCTTGGGCTTCTCATGAAGGGATTCAGACCAGTGGCTGACTCAGAGCCACAGGTTTCTCACGTAACTTTCAGGCAAATGCCTCAAGGAGATGTTTAAATCTAAAAGCACATAAATGGTGTAACGCTGATTCCCCTCTCAAAGACAGAAGTATTCTGGGTTTGTTCCAGTGATTCACGTCTTTCTTCTTCCTTAGATCAAAACATTCAGAAGGTGCCATTAGAAAAAAAAAGACTAATATTACAATAGGACACACACACATAAAGAGTAATAACTTGCAAGATATTCAGTCAGTAAAACAGCACTTCTGCCTGAAATTGAGACCCTTTTAGTCAAAATATCTGCATGGTGGGGTTTGCTGATGATGAACAGTCCCCCAAATCTACAGATAAAACAGGTAAATTAAGTGGAAAACTTCAGTCTATGCAGGTTCACCCCTGAAAAGTTTCTTACTGCACATTATTTTCAATAATTTTCTTTTATTAAAAATTAATTATTCAATTATTTTTAATTTCCAATGAATTTTTAGAATTTTTATTTCCATTAATTTTGCATTATAGCCTAATGTTAATATGATTTAGCATTCAGAAAGATGTGTCTTTGTGTTTCTATTGACATTGCTGTCACTTAGCTGCTGAAATTTCTCTGGAATTTTATATTAATTATCTCTTCTTTTCTAGCTTTTTTTTTTTTTTACTTTTCTTTGTGACTCAGTGAAATGAAAACTTTCCTGTATTTTGGCCAGTCAGTCTTTTGTTTGGTCTTCATTTCAGAACTAACTCAATGTGAAGTGCAGAGGGGTTGCAAAGAATGATTGAGAACATGAATGACCTTACACCAAGGAAGATATATTATAAAATCCTCCTTTCTCTCCTGTCACTATTCCCCTTTAGCCAATCTTCAAGACATTCAGAGATCTCTGTTTATATTCCTTTCTTGCCAGAGAGATCCCAGAAAGTACTGAGTCTTGGGATCAGAGAAGGGATTTGCATCTGTGTGATCCATGTGCAGGCAGTTCTCAACACATACAGCTTCTGCCCTGCACTGCCACTGGAAGACTGGTAAACCATATTGGTATGAGATGCATTTGTTTTTCAATTAAACTGGTGTAAGATGGCTCTTGTTAGCTGAGTCAATATAACAGTGTCGCTGTTACGTCTGAGGCACATAAAGAAAAGGACACAGAGTCCAGGCTCATGAACAAGTGGATGCCAAAGTTTTTCTTCAATAATTTTCTGACTACTATATAGGATAGATCGCAAAAAGTGTGTTGAATGGCAGTAGGTAATTGGTTCCTCAGCCATACAGCCCTTGAGAGGATTGGCCAAGTTTTAAGATACCTATTCCATAATATTTTCAAAGTCAAAGCCATAACAATCTTGCAAAACAGCTTGCGAGTGCAAGAAGTTCATGAAACTGTGACCTTGTTTAAAATAGTTTACATAGGAAAGACAGTCTTCTCGCAGAATATTGAGAAAAGGCTGAAGAATTTCTCCGCTTCTAGCTTTTAGCACCTACATACAGGCAGGAAAAACTAACTGCCCCTTAAATTTCCAAGTGATACTGCCAAATCCACTGGAACGACTGATAGCAATGACACTGATTTAGTGATTTTGCTGTACTTGTTCCACTCTTTCCAGTGCCATCTCCATACACAAAAGCACACACAAACATGTATGGTTTCACTTAAGTTCCAGGTAGTTCAGAAATATACAAAAAAGTTACTTATGTATTTGCAGATTCTGTACTAACTTTTTTTCCCCATTCTTCTGGTTTATTTGTTCCCTTTCTCAGCTGTTACCAAACAGTGTGTCTCAGATGCTTTGTTTTCACCACACTGACCTGATTAGGTTCCTGTGAGAAACCTACCACAGATTTGCATAAACTTCAAGGTTAATTCTTTTCAGTATAAATACTTATACCTGAGCCAGCTTTTGGGATTGCTTCTACAATGAGTGGAGAAAAGCAGACATCTTCTGGGTGCAATTCATTACAGTTTGACAGAGATATCTACTGCATTGGATAAATCCACTGCAGAATTATACATCTTTCTCTTTGCCCTAGTCTACACATGACTATCTCATGACTGCAGTTTAGATGTCTAGCATTGCATCATGCCTGGATCTCATAACTCACATTCCACAGTTCAGGGACAAAGAAGGAAAATGGTGGAGAGTGGAAATGGGAATGTGAAACTTTGCAAGCAATTGGTACGGTAATGGCTTAGGTGTTGTGGAACATCACAGAAAAGGAAGGCCAGCTGAAAACTTAGGGCTTTAGTTAAGTCATAACTTTCTCAACTTCTCCTTTTTATAACTTCTCCCTTTTTTGGAGTGAAAAAAAGCAGTCTTCAAATACTTTTGGCGCTTGGTTAGAAGGTCTTTTCATGAGATAAGTTAACTGTAAATGCTTTCAGAAGATAAAGAAATTATTATATGTGGCAATGTTAGGCTGAAAAAAAGAAAAATTGGGGTTTTTTTTTAGTCTTGTCCTTCATTCATTGGCTTTTCTTTCAATTATTGAAAAATGAAGGTAAGTGGAGAGTTGAAAAGTGGGTCATTTTGACATCCATGAGATGCTTCCCCTGTGAGACCTTTGCATGATACTTTTCAGCTTTCTGATGTAGGTCAAAATTGGCTGACAAAAGAATTCCAAATCCTCTAACTGTATAGACTCTAATGAAACTGCATTTTTTTAAAAAATCCCTCTCACCTCAACCCAAATCACTAGAAGGCTGGGAGAGCTTAGAACACAAATTGACTGAAATTTACCTTGACAGATGTCTAAGGAGTCTTTGTCATATTAGATTATACTTAATTGTTTTAAAGCAAGATGTCCCATGCTACCTCAGCAGTTCTGAATATATATCTTCAGCTCATGAATTTTCCCTGGGCAATCTTTTTTTTCCAAACTTCATTGGTGACAAAATTTAAACTATAATGCAAGGAACAAGCTTTCATTTTTCCATCATCCATTAAAATAAAAACTTGAAAGAAATCCTATTGAAAACATTCTGGGGTGGTTTTCAGTCTTTTCCACAGTTCTGTCTCACTCTGATCTAATTGTTCTCCTGGCCTTAAGGAGTTAGTGCATTTCCCTTGAAGCAAACATGCCTTTTAGATGTGTCATTTTTCTTGCTCTTGTTTTTTTTTAAGCTAGAGTTGAATATGATCAGACTCAGTTGTGGTTTGTCACATTTTCCTCAATAATGGTTTTTTCACACAGTATGTTATTTAACATGCTCTCTGGGTACTCCCAGAGTTAACAAATTCCTGTCTCTAAAATAATTAATAATTATTATATGTATAGATATTAAATTATTTTGTTTGTTTGTTAGGTATTTAGAAGACTTTTCCAAAAAATAACATTCTTGCTTATGAGCAATGTCACTGAAATTCAAGTTTGCATCTTGCACAAAGTATTGTGAAAGGGTATTTGAAGTAGTATGCAAACCTCTGGAAAGCAAGCAGAACATGCTTTTAATATAGAAGAATTTTTTCTGCTTCATANGAGTATTTAGAAGACTTTTCCAAAAAATAACATTCTTGCTTATGAGCAATGTCACTGAAATTCAAGTTTGCATCTTGCACAAAGTATTGTGAAAGGGTATTTGAAGTAGTATGCAAACCTCTGGAAAGCAAGCAGAACATGCTTTTAATATAGAAGAATTTTTTCTGCTTCATAATGAAGCATTAATTTATCACTGTCAATCCTTTAATGCAGCTAATATCTGGTCATCTGAGGAAAAGCTGAATTCATTGGGTAATTAAGTTTTGTTACCACAAATATATTTGCTAAAATAACTAAAAGACCTAAGAAAGCCTTGTGTGCTTGAAATTTTTCAAGATTTCCCAGCTATGGTAACTTGCTGGTAATTATATATTATCTCTACCTATAAGTCTTGCCTTGACACAGTCCTCAGTCTGTTCTGAGGTCAAAGCTGCCACTGAATCTTCACTAGATCAGAAGGAGATTTTTAAAAAGTCAAAATAGTGCTCAAGAATTGTGCCAGCTTTACAGATGAAGTTCACTATCTAGCCCCAGAAAAGACTGAGAAAGTCCAGCAGCTGTGCAAGTGTGATCATATTTCTCTCCCAATACATATTTAATCCCATAGGAGGCAACCAGTGAAATTAACTGGAGCTTATTTTTCTGTATTTTCCCATTTATCAAGATAAAATTTGTCATTGTTGTGTTTGTCCTATAACATCAAATGTATGATGACTTCTTTGTGACATTAATCCCTTTCATGTACCTATCAACTAAGACTACAAAAAAAATTCACATTGCACTGGCCACTGATGGAAAATTCTTCAGACTTAGACAGAAGAACTGATAATAAAAGTGCTTCTGTGGTGAGAGAAAAAAACAGTCATGGGAACATAACCAAGCTGTATCCCTGTGAATAATTCTTTTGTTAGGTCTGTACTAGCACAGATGAAGGCAGAATTTATCTATGCTCCTTCTGAAAACATACACTGCTGTCAACTAGTGTTTGATTTTCTATCTGACAATACAATCTGTAATTCCTTTTTAAAAGAAAACATAAGTGAACAGGAAAACAGCTTAGAAATTTAAACACCTTGCAGCATGTTACAATGTTAAACAAAAATCTGCCTGCCTTTTAAGATGTATTAGAGGTACATTAATCCGTACCAAAAAAAAAAAAAAAAGGCATTCTGCTGTCTTTGTCAATATGTACTTTACATACAGTCATACACAGAACAAAGTAGTTTCTAAAGAACCAACAGTGTAACATCTGTGTAAACCAGTGATTCTTGTCCTGAGAACTCAACAGTTCTTTTTAATTATCCATCAGCCTAAGAGAAATTTTCTCTGTGATTTTAACATTTGATTTCTGGCAGCCAATACTTTCAGAGCTTGGGGCCACAACTAGGTAACAGGCATGTTCACCTCCAAATACAATATGCATTAAAGTGGTTCCATGTCATGTAGCATGATAAGACACCATTTCCATCAGAAAAGGATTATATCATGCAGCACTCATTTGCTCCACTTTTACTGCTCACTTTATGGTTTTTATTCTAGAACACATCTGGCTGTGTATTTGTCACTTTACAAAAAGATTGTTCAAGGCCACAAAGATTTCCTTATTTCCTTGGGTGCTGAGAAAGAACAATCGGCAGAGAGCTGAGTGAGTGACACTGCTCTTTACATCTAATCTATCTCTGTACCTGCTTTACTGGGCTACATTTAGTGCAGCAGTTACAGGTGAGGAATTCCTGCAGTATGTTCGACAGCATGGCTTTCCCCCTTCCCATCTTCTTCAGGGCTGGGAAGTGCACTGCTGTCAGCATCTGACATCAGTATTTCAAAATTTGTTCCAATCTAACAACCCAAGTCAGTGTGGAAGATGTAGCTTACATGAATGGCTAGAACACCTAAACATAGGTTCTGGACTGCAAAATACTTCTGACTGTATGAAGAATTGTGCACAGTGATCAATGTTGTTCAAGCAACAACCAAAAAAAAATCTGTCGGTGACAATTGAGAATATCAATTATTTATAATGCAGAAGAGGAATGTGCATTGCCAAACAAGATTCTTAGGTCAGCCCCTATCAAATACTATTTATTGGCAAAAAAATCTCATTCTCTTCTGCTCAGTACTAACCATGTATAGTGGTACAAGTTGAAAGAAGCAAGGAAAAAGTTTTTGTCTATTTTTGAATACAGTAGACAATGCAATTTAAAGTCAGTCAAAATTTGTCTTATTCTTTTAACATTTACACTTTAAAAGGAAATAACTGACAAAACCCGAAACTTCTTTCACATGAAAATGGTGATAATAGCCTTCTAGTAGATGTTAATTTTGTGGAGAGACTTAATTTTTATTATATTTCAAGTTATTTCAGTATCACCCTTTATAGTCAGAGCAAAATTTGAGAATTATTCAAGATATTTATATACATATAATTGAATCATGGATGAAATGTTAGTTCAAAATACAAAGGATTTTACACATTTAACCTCTTCTTGTTTAATAATCTCTTCTCAATCTGTTCCAAATAATGTCCTTAAGCATATAGTTCACAAATTTATCTCTCCAGAAATGCTTCTTCTTCTTTAGTTCTACACTGTTCCCTGCTTTCCAAATACTTCTGCTTGATGCTAATTTTACATTTACCATGATAAAGATCAAACATTTCATTTACCTTCACCTCTTTTTTGTCTTCATTACTGCTCATCACCCTCCTCCCTATCACATTCCTTTGACATCTGTTGGTGTCTTGATGTCCTGACAAGCTACTTTTTCATTTTCTTCCATTTATACTTGTCCCGTAATCTTTAACAATCATGGCAGACTCCCTTGAGGACATCTCTGTATCTAGGTCAAGCTTTTCTTTGCATTACTTCATGCTATTTCCCACTGAAATTAGTCAGATCTGGTCATCAGTATGCCCATGTTCTAGGATTCAGTCCTAAGCCTGTAGGTCAATTCTATCTGCTTTAATTAACATTTGAATCAAGGTTACATAAAAAGAGTTAGTTGTCCAAATTTGTGTGTGAATATGGTCTTAAACAGTAAGGTAGACTTTAAGAATATTTAACTTATTTTTACTGTACTGTCTCAGAATCAAACAGTTAACCTTTCTTTTCTTTGTGGTTTCTTTTCTTTTTCCTCTGTCTCCAGATCCCTTTTTTGGTTATGCAGCAGGTTGATATCTTGTGTCTTGATGATTTTGCAAACTCTTTGGCTCAGGCATAGTCCTTCTCTCTCTGTAATAAATGAGGCCTCAGAACAGCATCCCAACAGTAATGAATGAATTTAGTGTAATAACTACACATACTTTTTTTTTGTATATACACATATACAATGGTGCCGATAAATTGTTTAAATTAAAATGCTTGTGATGTTTTTGAGGACAGAAATAATACCTTATGGTGTATGAGAAGATCTTGGTAAATGTAAATTCCTGAAAATTGTGAGATGGTTTTTTTCCTCCCCTACAGATATCACATTGGCTAAAAACCTCCAGCATTACAAAAAAAAAAAAAAAAATTCTAGAAATGTATTTTGCATTTCCTTTACTTGCTTTCCAGATGTTAAGCATTTGGTATGCACAGTAGACAAATTCTCCAGTATAGGTCCTAAACAATGAAGGGAGGAAATTCGCCAGTATATCTTCAATAAAGGCAACACTGCTTTCTCAGAATTTACGTGGGAGTTGTATATCGGGAGAAAGCGTTTCTTCCTGTCTTCTCCCAGTGCAGTTCTTCTGTCTGAATGCCAATAAGAGTGAATCTTCATTAACATTTTTTACTGAGGTCACTTCTGTAGCAAAAGAATTGGATTTCCTGACTCTATAAGTGCAATACNTGTTCAATGTAATTTCAATTTCGACCTGAAAGAAAAAGCAGAAGATACACTTGAAAGAGCAGTGCAAATTTTATTTCTTAATTTCCTTAAAGAAAAAAGAAAAAAGAAAAAAAAAGGTATAATTATCAGATTTTTCTGGGAACTATTTTCCCCTTCCCTCAATAGGAAGAGAAGACTTTCCATACACCAGCGCCAGTCTAAGTTACAACTGCATTACATCATATGGTCTATGACTCGTGTACTTAGTGATCCTGAAATATTCTTACCTTTACTTTATGAAACATTTCCAAATAACATTTTTCACTCTCTCAAAGGCTCCGGGTAAGAAGATCAACTGCAGGTTTGTGAGTTCCTTTAAATGCTTGCCCTCTGGGACATTAGCAAAAAAGAGCTCCTGCCAAATATCCCATATGCTATGGAAAAGGAAGACAACACAGTGTCTCAGATAAGATATAAAGCTTCATTCCTGGACACCAGAATGAGTCTGCTCTCCTGTCACAGCCTTCCATGAGGTCATTCCCTCAATAATGATAACAACAACAGTTAGATTAATGGAAATCAGACCTCTAAAATTTTTTCAGAAAATGTTTCCACTAGGTTTTGCACATTGTTACGTAGAACACTGAAAGTCAAACTTAATGCTGGTCAGTCCGGTATTAAGATGTGTTTAGCACATGTGTTTGGTCCTCTTCATTACTCTATGCAAAAATGTTGTCATGTGAAATTAATTTATGACAATGCAATTCACTCTAACAGGTGCAATCAAAACAAAATAGAATGGTCTGACTCTTCCTCATGCTCAGTCAGTAAAGCCTGAAGTTCCTTCTGAATTACACTGCCACACAGTCCCAGGAAATCAGGCTAAAATAGCCTCAGAAAAAGTAATAGATAGCTTGCTACAGATTTTAAAGAATGTAGTTTTTCTTCCTTTCTGGGTGGATTAGGTAATCAGATGTGTTTTGGTTAACAGGAAAAAAAGTGCTAATAGCAATGCCATCAAGAAAATTGATTCTGATAAGTGCCTGTTTGAAATATTTACCTTGGACTCCGCAAAAGTCAGGAATGTTCTAATCCAATATAAACACTGAGTTAATACTAATACTTCTGTCCAACTCAAATGCTGAGCTGACAGAAAGATTAGGAAAAAGTAGGTGAATTAGTCGTTCAGTATTTCCTTTATCTTGGATTCCTTTGATCTTGGAGCTTTTTGAAATTACACCAAGTTGATCTCCTTTTTGCTTCAGTTTCACTGGGCTTATCTTTGGTTGATTTGGATTTTGTTTAATTTTTTTTAAACATTGTACAGAATGTGATATTGCAACTATGTATTTTAAAAACGGTAACAGCCACACATTTTGGCAATATAAGTTATCCTCTTTACATCAAGAAAATCAACAGTATCTCCCTTCTTTATTATGATGCTTATAATTATAAATTATGCTTGTCATAATTATAAATTCTTACAGTAACGCCCATTTTCAGTAATTCAGCTCCTAGACAGGTAGGTATAGATCCTCTCTTACACTTAAATACAGACACAGAGAGGTCCTAAGCCCATTATAATTGAAAGGTTAGGGTCATAAATTATTTTTTTTAAAATAATAGCTGCATTTTTGTATCATGTACTTAAAATATCTCTAGTTAAAATTTAGATACTGTGATCTTATAAAAGACAAAGTAGTTCAGAAAATGCTATTGGTCAAACTATGTAAAATGAGCTTTGAATGACAATGTGCCGTGCAGCTGCAGCGTGCCTTCTCTAGGTCGGCAGGACAACTTGTGTGTGCGGACTGACCGTGTGCCACTGTCTCCAGCAGGTTCTTCTTGGGAAAATGCTGTCTCAGTGTTCTCTTCTTTTTAAAATGTTGTGAGTTAGGTCTTCTTCCTCTGCTTTTATGAGACACTTCAGTTTGTAAATTATCTAATATTGTCAGAGAAATTCTCAGAGTGGTATCATACACATCAAGCTCAGGCTGAGAACTGAGCCAACCCCTAAGCCATGTAGCTGTGCCAGCTGGGTGCTAGTCTGGTGCTATTACATCCTCCCAGGATCCAGCATCCATATCTGCAGGGTTCAGTGGTGACACAGGAAAGGCTGTCTGACTCATACTGGCACTTCCCAGCAGGTTGTGTACCACTGTCTGTTGGATACCGTGGCCACCGACTTTGGGAAAAAAAAAAAAATCAGCACTTATTTTGTTCAGAAGATATGCAAACACATCTTCACTGTGCCAAAAAAACCAGTTGAGCAGGAAGAAACAAGCATAGATGAAATATGAGAGCATGGAGAAGCAGCAGGCACTCAGCAGGGAGGTAACACTTTTAACAGTAACAAAGACACATTCTTCCTCCTATTTTACTCCTCAAAAAGAATTTCTGATTACATTGGCATTGAGTCCTATCATCCCTTTTGACCTGCAGATTCTCCTCTGGCCCCTTTTCCTCCTGTAAGTAAGAATATAGGCAGGAAAGGCGCAGAGATGCAGCCCATCAGCAACCCAGGTAACAATCTCGAAATGAAAAAATGTAGTAAAACCACAAAAGATTCAATCTTTCATTCCAGGTCTGAAGGAAACCTACCCCTATATTTCTCCTGAGTGGACTTTGAGCATGGCTCTGCTCTACTGTGTCCTGCTGCTATGCCTGTGCTGGATGCTGTCTGTGTCGTGTAGGTGGTGTTAGTCACGTATTGCTCTAGACAATATTTCTCTCTAGATGAGTTATTTTTTCTCACAAGCCATTTCAGTTTATCTTTATTATTAATACATCAATGAACAGAAACCGTATTTCTTTTTTCCTTTTGAAACAAGATGGATTTCTTTGTAGAAATGAGACTGTAGACTTTAATTTTTCTTCAGATTCCCATGTGAAATGTTTTTATATCTGCCGCTATTATGTTGATGTCTTCTTATGCAAATAAACTAATTTCACAAATTTTGAAGAAATGTGGTAGTAAACGCATAGTCTGGACAAAATTTTCAGGTATTTTGACACAAATGTCAAACTTCTGAAGAGTTGAAGTAATTAATTTCACATATTTCTAGATTTTCCAAGTTCACTGAAATTGCTTTTGCTGTGGGCTTGAATCTAGTGAATAACATACATAATATTTTTAATTTATTTTACATATATGTGTATATAAAGATATAGATAACAACAGCTGGATCAGATTTCTCTATTTCTTTATTCATCCTCCTACACAATTACAAAACTTTTGAAATCACATTGACATTGAGAAATCAGTGTTACTTTGTGGGACAATAAAGACAGGATGATTTCAACTTGTTGGACTTGGTGATCTTGGAGATCTTTCTATGATTATATGATATCCAAAGAAATCTGTGTCTGAGGTTTATTTCATTTGTAGAACTCACATTTAGAAGTACCAAAGCATACTGCATGAATGACAGGAATGAGACTTTACAGTTTTTCTGGGGGAAGATATCTGTGGAGATAAGTACTATTCACCTTTTAACCTGAATTTTCATTTAAGCCTTGGAAGCTTTGGTGTGGCTTCTCAAGTGACACATGTGGTTTTTTAACTTGCCATTCAGAAGGTTGAATCTGGTTCTGCAGTATAGTTTTATAACAGATGGTGGTAGGATGCCGGAGATAATGATCTGGATACTATTTCACCAGTTATTCCCATCCTGATATAGGAAGCTAGGGAAAGAAAAATTCATTTAGACTGATCATTGTACATATAGCCTTCTTTTTTTTTTCCTTTTGCTGTTCTCAAACTTTCTTGAATATTCTTAGGTAAGAGATGCCTTTTACCCCTGACATGGACCTCATTTTGACAGGGTATGAGTAGCTTTGGTTGTGTTAGTGGCATTCAATCCTCTCTGGCACAGGTATGTTTATGAATACTTAAACATATGGCCAGGCTGGATGGGGCTTTGAGCAACCTGTTCTAGGGAAAGGTGTGCCTGGTCCACTGCAGTGGGGTTGAAAGTAGGTGATCTTTAAGGTCCATTCCAACCCAAACCATTCTATGATTCTGTGATTCTATAATTCTTGGCAAGCCTGCCAACTAGAGTGTAACATCCAATCTGCCATGGTAGTTCTTAATGAACATTTTTCTAGTTCTGCTGGGAACTGAACTGAGATTACTGGTATGGTTGAGCTCAGAAACAAAAATTTGTATGCCAGAATTTTATCTGTTTCAATGTAATTTGCAGTTATCAGGCGATAAAGTAACCTGGAGCAAGAGTGAGTAGTTACCTCGCACCTGATGATCTTCAATGGATTTTTTCAACTGGAGAGGAATAATTACTTATTTAAAAGATAGCTGAAGGTGAGAGTTTGGATACTTATTAGAAGTACAGAAATCCTAGTAGGTGTAAGTCCTACTGAACTTAAATTAACTTTTCCCCACATTTTTTCTGCTTGTCTGACCTGATTTTTTTTAATGCATCCGAGCAATACCTATCCAGTTGGTTTTTTTATCCAGGATTGTACTACTAGGCTGTTACTTTTGAAGCCAAAGAATGACTGGCTCTTCCAGAAAAGATCATGGACTATTTTAGGTGCTGGCACTGTATTTTTCTTCAGACTCACAATAAGCCAGTTTCTCACCTGAGTGTCAGACCTGCCTTTAACAGACCCTGTCTCTTTTAATAGCACCAATACGCATCACTTGTCTGTTATTCTCTACTGGAATTGTGAATGACATCTCAATGTGATTTCTGGAAAAGGTGCCAAAAGTAAAAAGTGAACCAAAGAATTATGGGCATGGAGAGCACAGGCAGCACCAACTGAGTTTGGTGGTATTTTACATTGTCAAAAATAAAAATAGTCCTGAAGGCTGAAGAGAAAAACTAAACAGAGAAATATCACATGTACAAATTTGATCTTGGCTCCTCCTAGACTCCCTCCTGCAAATTTTCTTGTTGCAAGAAAGTACTAAGTCGAAGTAGATGGGGAAAACTGGCTGGGGAAGATATGAACTCCCAGATGCCTCCTGGAAAAAGTAGACTCTTGTGTCAGAGGCTCCCTTTGTGGATGTCATTATAGTACATTTCTACTTTTTCAGCCACCAGGATTACAAGCAACCCTGGCTTCCCAAATACAGACAGATGTGATCTTGCCTTGGCTGGGCACAAGCCACTTCTTGCCAGGAGGCTCTGCCAGCACTGTGCCCATGAGCACACTGAAATGGAAGGAAAGGGACTCGTGCAATTCCTGATGCTTTTTCATATGCCTTTGAATTTTCAGAAAGATAAATTGAGAAAAATGGCGTCAGCCTTTCTTTCAAACTTGAGGGAAGAGAGAGAAACCTCGTATGCAAGACAATATATTACAAAGAATATATTGCAATGGAGAAGAGGTTGGCAGGAAAAGAAAAAAAAAAAAGAAAAAAGAAAAGAAAAATAGGTTTTAGTGTTCTAAAAGTGAATAGGATGTACTTAATCCCAACAAGGAAAAGAGAATAATTTTAAACGGATGAAATTGAAAACAAGGAGAGAGTCCACGCAGAGATTTTAAAGGGTGTAGTGTTGAGCATGTGGAATAAATTACCAAAAGCATAAATATGTTCAACAGACAAGTTAGTTACGTGTTTCAAAATCTTCATATGAAAAGATACAAATAAATGGAGAAGGAAAAAGTAACGTGAACTCCATTTACTATTTCTCCTCCATAAGTTTTTCATTTTTTGGTGTTCACCTGTTTTGCAGCTAGTTTCATATGCAATGTCTATTGTTAAAGAATTGTATATGCAATTAAACTATTAAACTAGTTTAAATGTGTATAGCAGAATGCATCTAATTGGAGCATTATTTCTAAACAAAATTTGAGATTGACAAAAACCCCTTAACTTTGCAGCTGCATTTTTGTTGCTGTTGCAATAAAGAAAAAACAGGAGACAAATCTGGTGCCATTGCCGTTCATCCCTCCTGCTGGATTTCATGCCTTAGCGCAGGTGCTGCTGGGAGCTGGTGTGTGTCTGTGGCTCTGTGACTCTGCCCGTGCTGAATCAAAAGCAGGCAAAAGCACTTGGGCTGTGCTGGGTCCAGGTGCATGCTGAACCCGAGTGCATAGCCACGCTCATGCTTGGACAGGAGTCTAAGTGCATGCAGTGTGTGCTGCCAACAACAAACAGAACATTTTATTTTAGTAACTAACATTTTTAAATGACCTATAATCATTGACAGTGAAAGGGAAGGGGGGCAGGTTTATTAGGGTGTTTGGGGATCTTCAGCTTTTAAGTAAACATCAGCTGGCACAGCATAAACATGCTACAGGGGAGAAGGGGAGAAAACATTTCCTCCCATCAAAATTCATGGCTGAACTTGTTTGAGGACCAAACCTTTTTATGCTGCATCTCTTCCCAAAATTAGCAGCAGGTAAGCAGGTGAGAGTATTGGTGCAGCATGCTGAGGTATATCAACTCCTTGTTTCTTTATTGTACGGAGTTTATGAGTGGCCCTCTTCCTCCATGGGTTTCCCTGCGGGAAAATCCTTAAAGCAGGGTTTGCCCTCTGGATCTGTGCTTGTGCAACATCCAGCACACTGGCCCCTGTTAATGACTGCAGGATACAGTGGTCATGTAAATAATAACATCCAGTTTGGGTAGCCCTTAGTAAGTTTCATAGACCACAGACCCATAACAACCTTTTTCTTTGCTGTTAGCCAGAACATCCAGTGGATAATACTGCCTTTTGTGGCACCTCCAGACCCTTCATCCTGGTCTGGAATCTGGGCCCAGTGCTGTACACAATTCACGGCTGCTTAGGAGGATTCTCTTTGGATTTCACTTCTGGGGAGAAGAATATGCTGGCTTTCTGATGAGAAAGAAAGAAAGAAGCTTAGCCAGGAAACAACCCCTCACGCTTTCTGCCCCCTGCTGCAAGCTCTGGAGCAGCAGGCATGCTTGCAGCTGCCTCAGCACACCTCGCTCCAGTGTTGGGGAAGTACAAATAAATAAATATAAATAAGTCGAAGAACAAAAGTTCCATCTGCCACACCCAGGAAGCCCAGTGTAAAGGGCTGAGCCCATCTCAGCTGGGGGCTTAGCACTAGGTTAGGAATAAAGGATGCAGGTTGGGATGGAGCTAGAGACTGGAGGGAAAACAATGATATGGCAGTGGGTAAAGGACACCAGACGATGAACTGAAAGGAGTGAGAGGGGAAATTGCAAACCCTTGTTCAATAGAGCTATTCAGTTTTAAGCAAAGAGATCAAAGTGAGAAACTTTTTTTCATTTAAAAGGGACTATTATTAAGAAGTCAAGAAGACCTCTCTTTGATGAGATAGTGAAAGGCTGTTTAAAATTACAGATGGTACAGTTTATTTTTGCTTGTTCTCCACATCCCAAATTGAGATGGTTGGCTCAAGGACAGGATGGCATAAAGCTAGCCAAAGAAAATGTGGCCCCACAATCCTGGGTTAAATATGGTTTATGCTTTGTCAGCAGCTCTCAAGGAGGAGAAAATAATTGACAGTGCATACTTTGACAAAACCAGAGCTGCAAGCAGGAGCTCAAATGTGGGGTTTTTCTTCTACAAGTGAGTGTGTGTTCTCCCAATTCCTGCCAGACTGAGGAGAAAAAACAAAGACTAGGACTGAAATATTTCTCCTTCTGATTCAATATTTTATTAGATACAAGGCCACTTTAACCTTGAATGTTTGAATGAACCTTCTAACACACTTTCAAACATATTTTTGGGGGGAATTTTAGATATACAGACAACATGCCTGCTATATAGACAGGTAGCAGGTCTATTCCTCTTCAGTTTTTGGATGAATTAGACAACAGATGTGTAAAGTTCAAAAGTTCCTTTGCCAGAAGTGCACATGAAAAATCCATTTGTAATGTATCTGATAAAAGTAATATTTTTATTTGTTGAAAATATAATTTTGAGGAATTATAAAACTACCAAAGACGGCTCAAAGTTCTTCCGTAAACAGTTTTGTATCAGAATGTCATCCAAATTGTAAATAACTCAGAGATAAAACAGAAACATTTGGGAGGACCTATTTTTTTTTAATTGAACAATAATGACTTAGCATACACCGACACTAGCGGCATAGAGGACCATAGTATTTTCATTTGCACTGTATTGGTGAGTTAAATGCTGATCTTGAGATAGGAGCTTAAGATCAATTTATGAAATGTGTATTGTAGATACTTTTCATTGCCACCCAGTTACTAAATGCAACATCTTTTTCAACTAATATTTATATAATTTTTATCAACTCAATTTTCAAGTTTTCATAGCTAAAAGCAAGGCAAGACAAAGAAACCTTTCTCTAAAAGTTTGAAATGTATAGATAATTGGAACTATTTGGAAGTCAATATAGAATTAAAATGATACAAGATCAATGTTTTCAATGAGAATTTTGTGGGAATTTCTAATGGGTTTTTTGTTAAAAAAATATATTCTGGGCGTATAAGGCATACCTACCTTAAAAACCAAACTGTCTTATGACCAAGTCCCTGTAAATGCTAACAAATAAAAAAGCCATTTTTGCTTTTAGAGACTTCAGTCAGAGTTGTGGAAATACATTGGGAAAATTTCTTGGAAAAAAAAAAATGAAACAAAAATTATTTAAATGAGTTTTCAGCACATTAATTTCTAGCAAAAGCTTATTTATGAAAGAAAAAATCTTATTATTATGTTGAGTAACCTTGAAGTCCTCTTCCAGTGTATTTGCTCAGGAAGCAGATTGTATAACCTGAGTAGAGATATCCAACTAAATTTTATGTAAATGCAAAGGGAAAAGCAGAAATACAAAGTTCATAAGCAATCCAATATCTTTACAAATGTCGGATTTATGCATAACCAGGAATAGAAAAATTATTTTTAAAATAATTCTAAAAAATATTGTGTTCATGGACAATTCACAGACAAGAAAGTGATGTGTATTTCTCAGAAAATTAATTATTAAATTATTGATCATTCATATTTCAAATTTTGAAAAATGGCTTTCTGACTCAATCGTGATGCTTTTAGAAGGGAACGAAAAAAGAAAGTAAACTTTGCATTTGCAAATGCATAGTATTTTCTCTCTTTCTAACTACCTTGGCTTTATTGATTTTTTTCAAGTTTCTTAACACCCTTAACAAATTTTTTAATGTATTACTTTGGGTAATTATTTCTATTTCCATTATTAACAGAATGTATCTCTTCAGTGAATCATCTATCAAAATCTCTACAAGATGACAGATCAGTAGAAAGAAAGTTTTTAGCTGACTTCATGTCAGCCTGAAGTTTCCCGTTTTCCTTGGTACTGCATGTTGGAACTGAAATGTGGCAGAGACAGATAAGTAATAAAATAAGAGATAAACATGAAAAAACAACGAGAAGAAAAGGACTCTCTCTGTGTGACTCTGAAGAGTGAAAACAATGCGAAGAATCAGAGCATGTTCCTTTTGGGATTTCTGCATCAGAGTTAGAAACCAGGATGATAGGATGAACATGCAAGCGGTGATGCTGTGTGATGATCCCACCTAAAGGAAAGTGTAAAACAAGACTGAGCCAGACTCCTGCCAAAGGTATGCATTGAAAGGATAAGGGACAACAGACCCAAGCTATAGGAAGAGAAATTATTTAAGGAAAACATTTTCCACAGTAAGAGTAATTCGAGTCTGAAACAGGTTGAGAAATCTCCAAATTGTCTTGAAGATTTTAAATACTTATCAACTTGATCTGACTTCAAAACCTTAAAAATCTATAGCAGAGGGTTGGAACAGAAACCTCCAAGAGGTCCTTTAAAGCCAAATTATTCTGTGATTCTCTGGGTGGGTGCAATGGATTAGTGAATAGAGTAATTATTTATGCTTTATAGAGTGTAAATGAGGGAGAAATTTTTTCACAAAATGACTTCTCCATATAAAAGAAATTTCCTTTGCTTCAGGAAAATTCCTTTACTTCTTAACCAAGAGGTCTATGCAACCTATTCAGTTGTGAACAGAAAACACGATTGAGAGGCTATAGGACTCTCTCCTTAAACGTGGTGCACACGGATGAAAGTATCTGTGAGCTTCCATGGTGTACATTGGACTTTGCCTCCTTAGAAAGGCAGTGTTTTGTCATTTGAAGCAGGTTGAAAAAAAAAAAGTCTTCTGTTTTTTTACTCATTTACATATTGTGCCTGGGTCTGAGACCAATTTTGTGTCCTAATTCTCTGCTTGAAACAGTGTAAAATCCTAACCTACAGTGCCCCATAGTGCCCCAGAGCCCCCAGGGCAGAGGTGACAGCCTGTGGTTAGTCAGGGTGGGGATGTGCTTGCAAAGTGTCCAAGTGTGGTATTCAGCTGCTGGGGATCTGCTCAACCTGTGACCTCCAGGAAGGGATGGACAAGGGCTGCTTAGGAATGCCAGGTAGTTCCAGGCCACAGGGTTCCTGTGAGGCAAGCTCCATCAAAC
>VZTI01000924.1:624703-671321 GCA_013397865.1 Struthidea cinerea | reverse complement strand
AGCAGTGAAACGAGCCGCTGTCAGTGGGGCTGCCTGGAGCTGAGACTCTTTGCATGGCTTAAAAGCAAGCAAAGGGGAGTGTTTCTGCTCTCAAAAGGTTGGGCTGCATGACAAAAACTGCAGCATTGAGGAAACCTGTATTTGTAACTTGCCGAGTCTCATGCACGTGAGAAAGGGTTTATTGGTTATTTTCTTAGACTGCTGCTTTTGCTGAACCACAGCATAAGAAGTTAACTTAAACTGGAAGACTGCCCTCAGTTTCTTGAATTTTTCTTCTTTAAAGGAAGCTTAGAATTTGATCCTGTGTAGAGCTTTCTATAAAATTTTTATGAACTATCAGGTTGAAAAGTAAATTTTCCTTTCTAGCAAAAAAAAAAAAAAAACCACCTTAAATAAAGATTTTTAAATTTCCAATACAACTTGCTAAATACTTTTACAGATGTCCCAAATTATAAAATGAAGTAACAAAAAGTTCTCTTTCCTTTTCTCCATTTCATTTCTATTCATAAAATAGAGAGAAGAAGACGAAAGGGAAGAGAGAAAAAGATAAAAACATTGGATTTGATGGGTTCTTTAACCCAAACTATATTTATATAAAGTAGTCCTTATACTCTTTGATGAGGAATAAAAATGACAGTTTTGTTTTCTGAGAAATTACAAAGCTAGGTTTCTACTAGCTTTTCTTACAACTAGCTTTCAACTAGACCTCACTTCTAAGAGATTACTTAACAAATAGGAAATAAACCTATGAGAAAATATTTTCTGGATCATTATCCTAGTTTGCCATTACTGTTGGATCTCAGTTTTATGTGTTATCTGAAACACTGACGACTGTGAAACAGAACGCATTCTGACTTGTCAGTTACAAACTAAATGGTGTTAAAAATCTTTCAGTGCAGCGATACCATTATTTTATGACAATAAAAATGTTTCATTGTCAGTGAGTCTTCATTGAACATTGCTGAAAAAGTGAAAGAGCAAGAAACCCAGACTTCATTAACAACTGTAATAAAAGGAAATTTTAGAAAGAATTATTCCAAAATTTCCTAAAATATCCATTTTATGAGGAATTACATATCAGAGAAGGTGCAATGAAATAAATACTTTCTAAATCCTTGGAAGAGTAGTGAACTTCATATGTGATTTTTTCCTGAGAGAACATTTGGAGAAGAACATGTCAAAACATTCTGGTGACATTTGCACTCTCCTTCAGGTCAAAAAACATAATTCTGTTTCGTCACACTGAGTTATTAATTTAACATAACAATTTTTGAGTTAAGGAAGTATTTAAGATTCTTTATTGGTTCGGATAATAATCTGTTGTTAAAAGACAAATTTTCTTTCAGTTGCAATTTAAATTTCAAGCAACTATGCTGGAATTCTGCAGAATTGAACTGTGAATCAAAAAAGTATTAGAAATGAACCCATAGCCAAAACATACAATTATATTTACAAACTCTAAAGAAAATATCAGTGTGATATAAGTTCAAAGTTATTCTTCTTTGAACTTCTGATTATAGATTTTTAGAATATACTCTTGTGAGTTCGCACTGTGAAGAGGTTCAACAAGACCATATGCAAGGTCCAACACCTGGGGCAGCACAACAGCTGGAATCAATACTGGATGGAGCATGAAGTGATTGAGGGAAGTCCTGATAAGAAGAATTTGGGGGTGCTGGTGTTTAAAAAGCTGGACATGAGCTGTTAATGGGCACTTGCAGCCCAGAAAGCCAATCATATCCTGGGCTGCTTCCAAAGCACTCTGGTCAGCAGGGCAAGGGAAGTGATTCTGTCCCTCTCTGATGAGACATGACCTGGAGTGCTGCATCCTGCTCTGGGGTCCTCAGCACAGAAATGACATGGAACTGTTGGGGTGGGTCTGGATGAGGGCCACAGAGATGATTGGAGGGATGGAACATTTCTCCCATGGGAAACGGTTTAGAGGGTTGGGGCTGTTAAATCTGGAGAAGAGAAGTCTCCAAGATCTTATGGCGACCTTCCAGTACCAAAAGGGGGTTTAGAACAAAGATGGGGAAAACTTATTACTAGGGCCTGCTGCAACAGGACAAGGATCAATGGTCTTAAACTAAATGAGGGTAGACTCAGACTAGATATAAGGAGAAAATTTTTTACAATGAAGGTAGTAAAACATTGGACCAGGTTGTCCAGAAATATGGTAGATGCCCCATCCCTGGAAACATTCACAGTCAGACTGGACAGGGTTCTGATCAACCTGATCTAGTTGAGGATGTCCCTACTCGTTGTGGTGGGGACCCTTATAAATCCCTCCCGACCAAAACTCTTCTGTGATTCTGTATGCCTAAAATTATTTTATATGAATCTAGGTATAAGATAGATTTCTATATGAAAACACATCTGTGTATTACAGATTAATGTGCATTTTCAGACTGTGATATAGTCGGCTTCTTAGAAATGTAGAGACAAACGTGCTCCCAGCTGATACTATTGACTGTACTGAAGTAACCTATGATAGGTGCAAAATTACTCACAAGTACTGTCTTGAAAAAATGTGGCTGCTGAAGACACCAGCGAGAAGCTGGTGAAAATCTAGGCTGCTACACCAGCCAACACCTGTGCAAAACTAGTTACACAAATTTTAAGGGTGTTTCTAATATAGCACGTGGATCTGGCGTTATTTATGTAGCTAGCTGTCTCTCAAAGCCAAAAGATCTCAGTCCAGGGAAAATAGAAGGTGATGTTCCATGTTGAGGTGTGCTGTACTGTAGGGATAATTAGGAGATTGATTAGGCTCTTGCCGACGTCAGTAGCAGTCTACTGTCGACTTCACTGGGAGTAAGGGTTAATCCCAAATTACTACGTCTGCAAAATAAGACATTCTTTGATTTTTGCCCATATTCTAAATTGATGATTTCATCCTTATGGAACAGTTAACTTGAAAGACCAGCCTTCTTATGAATTTTCTCCCTCAAGAAGTGAAATCCATATAACACCTTATGGATTATTTTATGTTCAATGAGGTTTCCATTGTATTATGTCTGATTACGCTGAAAATGTATTAAAATTAATAAGATATATGGCTTTTGAAGAAATCCACAGCTACAAACCTTTTTTTTTTTTTAGGTTGGCAAGGACAAGTCATTAATAATTTCAGAATTGAGTTGTTAAACAGAATTCTAGTTAATTCTGCCAGGTCCCAAGAATTTACACTTAATCTGTCTTCCTTGTTTGACTTCTACCTTTGGCAAAACTATTACGTTTCAGCCAGTGACCCATTTCCACAAATGTTTAAAGTTACATTTAAGAGTGGGAGAAAGATGAAAGCAAGCAGTGTTTCCAAATTACAGACTCATTAATTTCTATGAAAAACCCAGGTTATCTGCCTGAAAATATTTGTATTTCTTACCGAAATGTAATACAGACTGGCTTTGAACTTCACAGTTTCAGTAAAACAAAATTCAACGTGTTTGGGAATCTTGGCCCTCTCACAGCAAAATGCTTCGTAGGTGGAAAGCCAGTATCGGCACAAACTGGAATAGATACCTATCACAAACCTTCCCTTGTAGGTTTTCCCATCACCAGGTAAAAGACTTCCATTCTGGTAAATGTGTATGAGCCAATATACCAAAATTAAATGCTCTTGTATGATAGTGGTTCTCAGTGAATCCAGATCTTCACATTTTTCTCACTTTTTGTTTTACGTATTTGAACATTAAAAAACTTATGTGGGATTTTTTTCTTTTCTTTTATTGGCTTCTGATAAATGCTCAAAAATAATCCGTCATTCTAATGACAGTAAATAGAATTTTCTACCAAAACCATGGATAGTAAAATGGTTCTTTAGAACTGGATGAAGATAAATTAGGGAGCTGTGGTTCCAGAGCTCTAAACAACAGGAAACAAAAATTCTCTGTCAACTAACACAATTGGTTGGTAGTCAAATGTTGTGATGTCTTTAAAAAGCCAGATAAGGAGGTTAATTTTGTATGGCATTCACCAGGATTCCTTTTCTGAATGTATATATAGTTGTGGTTTTTTCACCAAAAATAGATAAATAAGGAAAGAAAAGAATAAACGTAAGGATGGAGGAAAAAGATATTTCAGAACTTCAGTAGGTTTCTTGTTATGTTTATTGTTTTTAAGAAAGCGTTAACATTTGGGGAACCTGCTGAACTGAAAATCACACTGAAAATCTGAAATATTACCCCTTTACTTAAAGACATTAGATTTAGTTTGCAGAAATATTATGCAGTTTGGACATATCATAAATCTCATTTGCAGTAGGCTGCTTGTGGCAATTGAACTGAACCCTTGAAATGGGTGTTGACTCCATCTGAAATTAATGTTGACTGAGTTTCCATGGACCAAATGGAAAAACTATTAGGGGAGTTGAAGCTCTGCCATATCAGCTAATGTGAAAAAGGTGGTATATATAATATACATACATGCAATATTGGCTGGTCCCTTGTTTTCGCTGTTGCCCTAGTCACTGCCATAGCAATCTTCTGACCATTTTAAACCAAAAGCTGCTGTCAACACCACCCTTATCATGTCTCTAAAATAAATCTTTGTTGATTGCATTGCTCTTGAAGGCACATGACAGCTCCTCAGATATCATCTCTGAGGTTACATCTTTTCAACAATGCATTCTTTAAACAACTTTTTTTTTTTTTTTTTTTGCAGCAGCAGGTGAACAAATGCCCTGAACAGCAGCCCAGGGAGAGGAAATTCAATTCTGCCAGCAATCCCAGCCTCACCCTGCCTTCTCACACCACCCTTTTCTTCAATATGACCTAATGTGGGAGCCAAATTTTTGCCATGATGATACAATTCTCATGGAATACAAGGAAAGTCTGAGAGCAATTTTTCCTAAGCGCTTTTGTTCCATTGCTCAGCAGTATCTGTTGAAACTTACTAAAGAAGAAAGCAATTAGTCTGTTTTCCCAATAATACATTTGCAATGCAAAATATTACTGAAATTTTGAAATCATTTTACAAGTCATGTCTGCACTATATACATACATACAAACATGTCAAACATAGACGCAAATTTTAATATTTTAATGATAACATATTGACATGTAAAACCAAAACAGATTATCATTTGAATTCAAGGCATTTCTTGTTCAGTGGTGAATTAACTGTAATTTTTCATGTCACTATGTGTAAACTGAACATCCCTGCAATACTACTACCAATGATCGTTTTTGTTGCTTTTTTTGCCTTACACTTGAACCAAAGTTATAACAAATTTCTGTGTTCTGGTATTTAATCTGATTTGCTTGAATTTATATATGCGAACAAAATATATATTTATAGATCAATTGAACTATTGAAGGGCTTTAAGTGTGGGTGTTAGTGTTACATTTTGGTTTTGAATTAACTTGGCAGTATTGAAATTGGTAAATTGATCCTTGAAGATATATCCTTTGCGGGTCAATTACATTTAAGTATTTGTCACTGTATCATTAATCTTATTTATCTTTTCATTGTTCATTTTTCTTGTTTCATTTTTCTTCCTCATCATCTATCTGTGAATCCTCTTTTACTTCAGGTGTCACTACTGCTTTGTTTATAAAGAGGGTGAAATAGAACAATCTTTGTTTGAGCTCTTCTGCTGTTGGCACAACATTTAAATTATTAAAAAAATATTTTCATTCATTTTAATTCTAGGCTAAATAAAAGTTATAGGGGAATTTTTATTCCTCTTCTGTTGCAGGTTGTCAGCTGGGTACAAGTTCTTATCAGAGTTAGGGAATGGCACATTTGTGATATATTAAGTTAAATGGAACTCTGCAGTGGGCAAAATAGTTGTCAAGTTGTTTAGGGAAAATACATGAGAACTCCGTCAGAGAGATATTATTTAGTTTCCAGAGGACAAAAGAAGCTGTAAGATGGGTTGGGATGCAAAACTGAGGAAGCTGTCAGCTGCTTCTCATCCTGTTCCAATGAATGGATAAATAAAAGCATCCATGACAAGACATGTCATGTTGGCTTCTATCTTAATTCAGTCAAATGAATATCAGTAAATACAGGAGAAAGTCCTTTATGTCAAATCCCTCTAAAAGATATTAAATTACATTAGTTTTCCACATGAGAAATGGCTTTTGAACCTTTTTCTACAGTTTGAGCAAGCTGTTGCTTGGTCTGGATTTAAATTCAGTGTGTACATGTAAAGCAGTTCCTACTTGCAGTAGAGATAATTGCATGGGCAAATGTGAGCATGGATAAGGATATGGATATGGATATGGATATGGATATGGATATGGATATGGATATGGGTATGGATATGTTTGAGGAATTCAGTGGATAATCTTTTAAATACTTTTAAGAGATATATAATTTCTTTATATTTTAAACTGTGAAAACAATTGAAAACTATTGAAGAAGTATCAAAATGTCAAATTCTGGTTTAAAATTGTGACAGAAAAGCATTTTTTAGCCAGTAATATTTTACAGATTGTCTGCTTGAACTGTTTTTGATCATAATGCTAAGATTAAGTTCACAACATCCACACAGCTTTTACTGTATAAAGGTCTCTAATACAGGAATTTAGGACCGCAAAAGACTGCCCGAGTCAGAGAATTGATTGCTAGAAATCAGGTATCTCTATTAAACCTACAACATGAAACCTATTATCATTTCAGTAGTGTTGTGATCCTTTACCAGAGGTTTAATTCTATTTTCAGAATTATAAACAAAAGCAAATTATATGTAAGATTTTTGTTGCAAACACAACAATGAAAGTTGCTAGTGCCAGTTAGGAGGGTTACTCCAAATGGAAGTGGAGGAGATTCTAAAAATAATTGGGAAGATGATAAGAGTCCACAGAATTTCTGTGAAGGCTCTGGAACATTTTTATAAATATACACTGCTTGGTACTCCTGAAGGCACCACGAAACAGTACCTCTAGTCTCACGAGTGTGCACAATCTTACCTTGGATATTATTTCAAGGTCATTAATCTAAATGAAATAGCTGCTACGCAATCCAAAATAATTTGCCTTATTTTCGTGTTTTGGTCACTGATTTACAAACACGACAGAACTCTGGGGGATGGTGGAGGAGAAGATTTCAGAGTTTTGGAAGGGACTCACAGAAATTCTCTTTTGAAATGAGTTACAAATGCTATTGCATTTACTCTCAGAGACAAAAAACTAGGAAATCCTTGTGGCTAAGGTCCACAAGGACCAGTTTCCAAATTTCTAGTGCAACAGTAAAAATAAACTTAAAAAAGGCCTCATGAGTTGAAAACTCAAGCAAGAAAGATGCTGCTGTGATGTGATTATTTTAAAAGGTTTTAAGACTTCTGTGTTTTTCAGGAGCTGAATGTTGCATCTTCTAGAAGTAATGAATTTTTAAATTAGCAAGGCCATTTTTCTTGGACACTGAAAAATCAGAAAGCTTTATTTTACCCAAAAGTATTTTTCTTCTTTGATGATCCATTTACCTGTTTATTTGATAATGTTGGTCAGACTGCAAAGACAGACATTCTTACATTGTGCTACTGATTTACTTTGAATAAGTTTGTATTGTTGTCTTCCAAAATAAATATGTGGATACCATTTTGTGGCAGTGTGTTGTTATCACAGTAACTGGTTAGCAAATGGTTCATATAAAAAATGCCAAACATCTATCATGTTTTCAAGGTTTATGGAAATGCTTCCTGTTTAACCTTTCAGAAGGTATAAATTTGCTTTTGTTTATGCAACAATTTTTAGGAATGTCACTCTTTTCAGATTCAGTTGTGATAATACCTTATTTGTGACCTTTATTATTTCCTTGGCATAAAAATATGAAATTACATAGGAAAAACAGGGCACTTCTGAGCAGTCAAGCAGTAGAACCATCATTATTTACTGGTATTATATGGGTGCTAACCATTTGCTCAGGTAACTTATTTAGTAGAAATAATAACTCTTAATACTTTTCCATCTGGCCTTCTCCAGTATCTCTGAGGCATCTCTTAATTCTTGTTTTCTGCATTTTGCCCCTTCCAAATTCCCATGCTCTCCAGACATTTGGGACAGAAACTTGCTGTGATGAAAAATACTTGTGTTTCTCAACATCTTAGATACAGAGCATGGGTGGGAGTTGGCTAAAATATGTGTATTTCAACAAGAACATCCTCTACAAGTGTTAGCATGACTTATTGCTGTCATGCCCTCAGGGCAAAGAAGCCCAAATAAGATCTGTTTGAAAGCAGTAAATTTATCATGACAGTTCTTTTCCAAGTTCATCTTAGACTGAGTATCTAACACATGCCTCATTTTTCTCAATGGTGCTTTTGGATACAGGCATAGTCTAATATCATAAATGGAATGAACAAAAAAATCAGAATATAACCAAACTTCAATTAAAAAAAAAAAAAAAGCCAGACTAAAAGAATTAACAGAAAATGTGACAACTAAGTTTTACAGCCATGACCCAAAACAAATCATAGAGTATCTAAATCTGATGAAAAATCTTTTTTCATTAAATATTTTGGTCCAATTTCTTAATACTGAATCACACAAACTTTGGATAAGGTTAAGGTAACTTTTTACTTGAAATGGAGCTACTGAGTCCAGTGAGGTCTCAAAATTACTCTGCACCTCCTAAACTGACCTGGATGCTCAAAGCACTATGACTGCTAAAGGAACACTTGAAACTGAAATCCAGTTTGAAAATATTTAATAAAGTTGACCTATACTTAGACCTATTTCTGGACAACACCATACTAAAATATGTGGTTTATACCAATGCAACAATAAAGAATTGTAAAGACAAAGAATTGTAAGTATTCTTCTTGATCTGATCCTAGATTTTCCCACCACAGAAAAATAAATCAGATTTTTTTTTTAATTGGGAAAAATACACTTTACATTAAGTGTTTTCCTTCTTGTTTGGGAGGAGACAATGAAAGAAGGTTGAAAAGAATGTGAAGAGTAGGTTGATGAAGAAACTATGGTCTATATATCTTCATCAGAGAAAGTACAGCTTGCTAACTGTCAAAACTTCCAAGTCAAGGGAAAAAAATATAAGGTGATGATGATTTACAGTTATGAAACTTGGAAACAGGCAAAACTTTTCTAAAAAAAGTTAAATAGCAAATGGAATGACTTAGAGAGATGAAATGAGTTTTCCAGATGCTGATGCTTTCAGATGAAGGCCTTCTCCTGTGGGAGATATGATTTAGGCATACAAAGGTTCCAGAGGGCATCCAAAGAAAAGAAGGTAACTGACCATGAGATACTCCTTTACAGTACCCACAAACTTGTTACCTGAAGATCTGTCTGACTCACTCTGAGGAATTTGGACAAACATCTCAAGAGTTAATTCCTCAGTGAAATTAAACTGGATCTCTAAGACATGTGAGACACCCCCATCTTCTTTGGAATGCTCACTTTTTACTCTGAAAATGTTTTGAAAATTCAAAATAAAAAGCCATGTGAATAATAATTTCATATTTTGGTAAAACAAAAAATAAAAAATCCAGTTTTGGTTAAGTATATTTAAAGTAACACACAGTATTTGGATGAAGCCGCACTTACATGTAGTAGCTCTAAATATTCTCACCTTGAGAATTTTAGAAATTCGTATCTAGGTTTTCTAGTGGTAATGATGTCAGGATGCTGCTATGGCTTCCTGATCACTGGTCAAGAGTCCTCTGTTACTCGCATGTGCCCTCCCAGGTCACTGAATACCATCCAAATGTGATTCCAAGGGTGATTTGTTTCATTAAGCACTGTGATATGTGCAAGCAGCACTATAAGCCCTGCTGGAAACACATTACCACACTAACACACCTATGTCCTTTTGCTCTCTTGGAGGCTGTAGGGCTGTACAGTGTCTTGCAAATGCAGCGGTGAGATTCATGCCAGTGCACTCCTTTTGGTGGGAAAGTTCTAATAAAAAGTTTTGGTGTTTGAGTAAGTGCGGAAGCATGTGGGCCATCTGACCAATAGGAACATATTTACGTCCAGAAGGACAGAGGGAGTTTTAAAAAGGGTGTGTAGGCTCTAGACACAGACACACACATGCACACACATGCGTGTGCACGTGCACATACTCACAAGCTCTGTGTTAAAACAGAACACTTTTTTTCCTGTAATTCCGAAGAAAATTATGAATGTAAAGAGTAAGAAAGTGAATGTTAGACAAAGGTGCAAAATTAAGTGTTGTCGTCCTTGCTGCCTTTGCGAATTTAGGCTCCAGTCCAGTTAAGCACTTAAGCATATGCATAACATTATGTATGGGAGAGACATTAATACTTATTGCTTGAAGTTATGCGTGTGTTTAAGTGCTTACCTGGATTTGGGACTTGATGCAATTTAGCTTTAACTTGTCTTTTGTTGGCTGTTTGACTACTGCTATAATGCCTTTCGGAGCAGTACTAAGTAATAGTATTCAAGGAGCAGTATTAAATAATCTTTTTAACATGTTGCATTTATAATACGAGGAATAATTTTAGCTATTATTTCCAGTATACCTATTTAGAAACAGAGATACAGAGTTTCAGAGCTTTTCTGTGGGTGCACAACTGTCCCAGGATGGTGTCTGAAAAATAATTCAGATCATTTGCTTCATATTTTCTGCTCTAACTACTGCATTGTGATGTTTTTCATTCCTGGGAAACTTTTAAACAGGTTTAAGCCTTCATCCCAAATTTGGCAGGATAGATTGAATCTGAAGCCATGTCAAGGTCTGAAAATTCTTGATCAACTAGTAAAAAAATATTTCCACTTCTGCTTTTCTTGGTTTTAAGTTGGAACTAGAAGTGGAACTCCTGAAATAACACAAGAGCAAGTGCCAAGTTCTGTATGAATGCCCTTTTTTTTTTTTTTTAAAGTGAGGAGTCAATTCCTTTAGTGATTTGTCAACAGCTCTAAATAATACTTGTTGACAGGTAGTTAAAGCTTGCACAACTTGAGGCAGCTTTGCAGGTGGGCAAAGGAGGGTTTTGGGGCACTTTACCAGGGCTGTTCTGAATCATGACGGTGACTCAGTGCAGTGGGGAGGGCCGTGAAGGGTGACAGAGTTATACCCCAAGCATTTTCACTACAGCCTTTGGAGAGCAGCAGCTTGTGCCACTTGAGGATTCACTTGCTGTGAGGCAATCTTCGTACAGCTGGAACCCGGGCTTCCCAAACACTTATTCACCAGTGTGCCACACCTTTAACTTAAACATGATCCACATCCACATGATCCCTGTAAGTCTATAGGTTGTGTATGCTTTATATTCTACTTGTTGACCACAAATTAGGCACTTACAGCATTATGTGAATTTCTAGGGGAGACTGAGCAGAATCATATTTACAAAATCTCCAGAAATAATGTAAAGCAAAGTACTATAGTATACAAAAAGGAAGAGCAGGGAACAATTCTGCCCACCCACTCTCTGGATAGTTTCCCATTCTTTGGAGAGGTTACAGCATAAAGAAATATTGTCTTTTCTTCACCATCTTTCAGACAGACAAAAATCTATTCTTACTATAATTAAAATGCTTGGCAGAGAGAACACAGGTTATGCTGGCCTTGGGACCTGTCCTTGGCAATAGTGGATTAGTTGGGACACTTAAGAAATAGTAGAACCATCCCTCTCACATCATAGAGCACTGCAGATTTTACCACCTCTTCCTGCAGTACGCATGAACCTTGCTTTCTCTCACATGTGATAGCAAGATAGCAAGATGGTGACCCTTAAAGAAAATGTCCAAGCAGTGCTGTACGGATGCCTCAGCAGGGATGACATCCCTTTCCTTTGGAGCTGATTAACAATCTCCTGTCCTTGACCTCACTGGGGTTAAACTGCAGTCTTGACCCTGCTGTCCATGATAGTTGTTACCATTACACAATTTTCCCCTGGGAAACAAGGAATTAAAACCAGATACCTCCTGAGAAGGCTGAGATGGAGGAGCTAAATTGCATGGCTGTTGAAACCAAAGCCAGTTCCCAAACTGCTTGTTTTAACCAGGTTATAAGAAGCTGCTCTGCCCTGATGTTTGAGCCGTGCTTTCCGTCATCTCTTCTGACTTCTCTTCTGGGAGCTACATTTTTCCTCTCTAATATGTCAGGAAGCTCTTCTCATTCCAGCAACATTTCTCTGTCTTCTTAGCGTGAAATCTGGAAACTTCGGTGAGTCTGTGTGCATGTGTCTGTGTGAGTGTGTGTAATGGGGAAGATCAATATCTACCATCTTTTTGCCACACAGTCCTTGAGTCTTCCCTCCCTCTCCCCTGCTAGGTCATAGAAAAAGGACAGTGCAGCTGTGTGAAGATGATATCTGTGTTGCTTTACACATCTGCAAGTTGGTTATCTACCAGGATCATGAGGGCTGTAAAGAGAAAAGGAGGGAAGAGGTCTGGGGGATACGCTGCAAGTCACAGGCCAACCTAATACAAGCATCTGGAAATTCAGTAAGAGCAGATTTTCTTGTGGTATTTCTTCAGCTCAGGTTGGAGTGCTGTCTGGAAATGGGAAAGTAATAAAACTTATGCAAACATTCCAGTAACACAAAGAGAGGTTTGCTTCAACAACAGTGGTAATGAAAAGGGGATGTATATGGGCTGTTGTTTAATTTAACTTGGCTGCTCTTTTTTACCTGTAGAGTGTCTATTTTACCGATAGATTGGTGATTTTAACAAGAAGTGTCCATTGACACCTATGCTTATTTGCCCAGTAACAGTTAAATAGACATCGCCTAAACACTTTTTATGCCAGCTGCTCTTTAAATAACAGGAGACAGTAGTGAATTATGTGTCCTATTTGAGTTAGATACATCTGATCCAGTGAGCTACAAGTGAAAAATTCTCTGTCTATTCTGTTTCCTGGCTTCAAAGGTCATCGAAGATGAAGATTCTTTAGGACACTTTCTCGTGGTGGATCTGGTTCTGGCACATGGTATGTAAGTTTACCATACTTGCCAAGAAGTCTGGCAATTGGTTTTGGTATGAACTTAAACACACACCACAGTGCACTTGAATATGATGTATTGTGTCAAAATCAAATAGGGTATTTCCCTGATAGGGTCCATGAAACAGTGACATCATGGGCCAGAGGACAGCCTTTTAGTGAAGACTGCCCCTTCTCTTGAAGTTCTTCAGAAACAATTTAGCTGCTGCACAAACCTAATTGATCAAAAAATTAAGGCTCTTTCTTGGTGTGTTTGGTTTATTGTCTGAATTCAAAGCATGATATTTATTGGCTTTGACATTTGTGCTATTTCAAATATTGGAGCAAGCTACATTCTCGTCATTAAAATATTTCAAAACCATGGTTATAAATCAAAGTAAATGACAGTTCAAAAATAGGCACAGATTAAATAGGTGTGTTGTTCTATCTTGGGCACAGCCCATCATTATTTCCTTTCCACTGCAGCTGGCCAGCTTGCTAATTTAATTACTTTCTTTTTCTTCTTTCCCCAAAGGATGAAATCTATCAAAAGAACAAGGTTGGTCAAAGGATTTCTCTCCAAAGCTAACAGTACTAAGTGGTTTTCTTTTACAGTGGGAAAGGGACACCTTAGCAGCTCGTAGTAGAGTTGAGGGGGGCCAAAGCAGAGGCTTAAATGTTGTTCTGGACCTACACAGAGTTGCTGCTACATAGCTCAGCCCAAAATGTCTCCTCTCTTTCCCCATAGCAAGAGGTAACACTTATCTGTTTCAATGCTTAACAAAGAAAAAAGATGCACCAAAACGCGCCATTTCTTGAAACTACTGATAATATCCAATCTTTTTTATTGGCTCAGAGATGAGTGAATGTAATTTCAGACTACTATATATACAATGAATAAATTTTGTGTATGACGAAGGAAGGGCTAAAGAAAATAGAAGGCGTAAATGAAAACTATTTAAAGTTGCATATACTATTCAGTGAGTATTTAAAGTTGCATATACTATTCAGTGAGTCATATTTCCACTTCTGAGGTTCAAAATTAATTATATCTATTCAGTGTTTTTCAGTTTATTAATCCCTAATTTGTATGGAAACGGTTATTCTCTAAAATCACTGCATTAATAAATACATACCACTCTAATATCAATTTAAGGCTGTCTGTATTATGAAATGGGAGAAAGACTTCCATTCTCAAAAGATTTCTGCTCAGTTTCCAGACCAGAGCATCTCGGGGCATTTTTCTACAAAATTCAGTGCAATACTGTCTTGTTTATTACTAAGCCTCAGGAGGCAGCTATTATTATTCTTAACAAAGGAATGTGAAAAATCTGTTTTCCAGATTATTTTAATATTTCCTCATTGATATTATCTCCCTCAAAATATCTCTGTTCCCTGTTTCTTTAAGTGGCTGGATGGTTCATAAAGGGCTGAGGACCTTAATGGTAACTTTTAATTTGGTGCTTAAATAGTTTTTTGAACTGCTATACTGAAACCTGATTTTGTTGGAAGTGACATTCAGAGTAGTGGAGAACACACACACTTCGTGACAGCCTTTACCTATGGAAGCATTATCAATATCTGGGAGAAGACATGCTTTGCAAGTTTAGACCAAGGATAGAATCTCTAATTAGAGGAGTCCAGTCTACTGTGAATTGGCCTTCACAAAATCACAAATGTGTCCTGAGCCCTGAGGGTTATTTGCAATGTGAAGCCATGCTAACAAGACTATGTTACCATCTTTGCCTCTCTCTTCTTTTATACACCTCCACTTAATGGTGGAAAAGACCAGGTTAGTCATTCAATGTCTGAACAACAGCCTAACAAACTCACTATGACTTCCTCAGGTTTTAGAGCAGTTTTTAATTCCACATACGTCTGCCAGGCCTTAGACTTCTCCTCAAAACTTTTGCCCAATCCAGTTTGAAATAGCTATGGCATCTGTACAATAATACACACAAGACAGACGTGCATTGCTTAAGCTAAATTAAACCAAAATCCTTTCAGTCTTCATCAATGATACACCATGTGCTAGAAAAGAAAATAAGATTGTGCCTGGAATATGCTGGAAAACACACTCTGCTTGAAAGGCCCCAGGATCCTGTCAGTTAAAACTCAGTGAAGAAAATCCCTGACTGCTCGTCTTTAGGAACCTCTGTGTGATGTTGGAGCAAGAAGCTGCAAACAGTAGCTGCCAACCTGGCTGAGATTCCTAGAGTAATCTCCTGAGATCAGTGTTCTGACAGGTCACATCCTCTGTCTGGCACCACCATCCCCTATTTTCATTAAGATTTTCTTTTCCATTTTTTTCCTTTGTTCTTCTTGCTTGAGCCAAAAGAAACAAGAGGGCAGTAAAGAACAATTTTAGCTGAATATGAGTTTTATCATTTTACCACTGCATTACACCACTTACCAAGTATTTAGGTTCTGTTCTGTTCTGCTAGGAAAAAAACACATGTCAGGATTTAAAGGAAGGCTGTGCTAAGCTTTAGCACACAGACTATAAAGTGTACATGTGAATTATTATTCCTCCAGTCTAAGCAAATCCATATGACATTGTGAGTTCATATTCTCTTCACAGTTTCTTGTACCACTCTCAGAGGAAAACCATCTCTTTTCAAATCTTTGTGCCTTTATCCAAACTAGACTTTTTAAAAGCTCAAAAATAATTGTAAAAACAAAAATATCAGTGAAGTGCTGTTTCTCACAGAGCAGAGAAATCAACACTTGAGACCACCTGCTTAATGGGCGAAGCTAAACAGAGAGCTGCAGCTATTCATAAAGAGGGAACTTCATAGAGATCCATTTTTAATTCCTTTCCCTTTCCTTGAGAATGGTGAGTCTGATGGCATCCAAATCTAAATCTTCATTTCCTCATCTCACTTCGCCAGCTCAGCCTGGGAGGTAGCCACTCTTCAGAGCCTTTCTCCAGCACCAAAGCTTTTGGGCTAAACTGTGCATGAAGCTGGGAAGGTGTTTACAGTGAAATGTTTATTTATAAGCCTGATGAGGCCAGTCTATTCCACAGCAACTACTGTAATTGAAACCATGATGTATGGAGAAAGATGATACAGAAAAGTCTAAGTACCTTCTGTTGCTGAAATGGAGCCCTCCTCTTTATCCCTTCAGTGTTCTCCCACCAATTTCTTTGATCTTTTTGGACCTTTTTAGCTAGTTCCAGAAACCAAATTAGGATGAAGCTAGCCCTGAAAAATGAGGTATGTGCTCTTCTGCCACTTATGGCCCAGAAACTGGGTCACTGGTGGTTCAGAAAAATCACCCCCCAGAGGAAAAGCCTGGGGGAAGCCTGACGCATTAAAGAAGAGGGAATGAGGCTTGCTCATTTGACAGCAGCTCACCGATAAGCTAGCTAAGTTATGCCATGAAATCTGTTCCCACGGGAAAATTCAGCCCATGTCCCAGCTTGTCTCTGCAGGCAACCTGAAGCAAAGACATAAGCAGTTCCAGGGTTTGCTTTGTCTCTAAGTATGGGTCTAAAGCAGCACAGATGACCCATGTTCAAATGGTGCCTCTTTCTACCTACTCACTGTAAGGAGAGGAGAGAGTGTATTTCTTAAGCTGTAGCCCTCTGCATAGTCAGAGACATGTGAGGCAAATCCTACTCATTCTAATCACAATTGGGACCACAAAGAAGCTCAGGAGAAGGAAGGATTTTAACTAAATTAACACAGCACTGCTGAAGACCAGAGGATCTTTGGAGTTGGTTTTGTACTTGGTCCAAATTCTTGATGTTGCTATGGAGAGAGAGATGCCAGAGGACTGAGGACAACTGTCCACTGGTCCAGTCTTACCCACCTCCCTGGATGTTGCTCTGCCAGTGCAGGGGAAGTGGTGACACTGAAGACTGGACTATCTCCTGCCAATCCATGCAGACCAGCTCCTTCATATGAGAGCCTAATATGAATGGAAGGATGGGAAACAAAAGCTACCAAGAAGCAACTGACCCAGGGCTCAGTTTAATCACTTCAAGTAAATTTCCCAGCAAGGGAAGAGCATTGAGAAATGCAAATTACGGGCAGAGTTTCTCCCAGTCACAGGACAAAAAGAGCTGCATTCTGGCATTCACGAAACTGGTTCTCATCACCGAAGTGACAGCAATGGAAATATTGTGACTTCCTCTCTCCTCCTGTCAGAAGAGGAAATTACTGCTTTGCAGAAGACAAAGTGAGTTGGTCTGATGGTTATGTGGTTGTGACTGGGTGTAAAGGATCAGATGGAAACTTCAGAAGAAAAAAGACTCCACAATGTTTTCTAAATCACTAAACGGCGTGGAGAGAGTTTAATAGCACACAGTTTATCATTTGAAAGAAAAGATAGACTTTTATAGCCTTCCAGGACTTGGCCAGACCAGCTGGAGAAACAGGGCAGATGGAGAAATACAAGGTCCTTACACAGGAAAGTAAATTTTATAAAACAAATAACAGTACAAACCCAGCAAATCTGATACCAGTTTGTGAGACCACAAAATGAGACCATTACTGTGAACACCACGCGTTATGAATCATCTCTGCCAATAATAATATGGCATCAAGAACAAATATCCACTCTTGCCATAAAAAAAAACCCCTAAAATACCAAACAGCATAAACAAATGGCAAAGTAATCATAATAATTTGCAGCCATAAATTAGAGATGAGAAAGCATTTGCTACCCATAGCTCATCGGCAAACATATATGATTGCCCCCAAAGCTATCATCACTAGTTATGCATCCAGGCTAGACCTAGTCAGAAATAAATGTTTTCTTATCTTATGAATGCTTTTGAGAAAAGAAGGTTGCAATTCTGATACTTCACCAACACAAATGCTTTGAAATACAGAGTCCGACTACAGCCCAATCTGTTGGCACACCAGCTGCAAGGTGGTCTTCTGTTCTCTCTAAATTTAATCAGAAATTTCAGTCTGGAACAGAGAAATTGTTTCCTACATAGAAGGCAAGAAGGGAGTAATCTTTTCCCTGTACATCCAGCTTCTGGCAATTAGCAATACAGAGACTTCCTGAAGCAGATGCTGTATCTGAACTAACGAGTTTAATATTTCCCAGTGGTCCTAACCTTCACAAATTTATCTAATCCCTTTCTTGATATTTTTGGCTTCCACCACATTCTGTGGCCAGGAGTACCTCAGTTAGTTAAGTGACATTTGAAAAGGTACCCTTTCTATTTCAGTTAAATTTGATTCCTGATCTTTTAAGACAAGTATTCCTCATTAGTTTTCTCTTCAGCCATCATGATTATTCTTCTTGAGTCATGCATTTTCTAAAACAAACAGTCCTTCTACATGTGAAACCTTCAGAAGGCATTCATACCTCTGGCTGTTCTTGGCACTTACCTGCAGTTTTCTACGTTCTAGATGAATATTTTTCCTCCTGTTACTCCAAATATACACTGAGTGTGCATTACTCAACACATAGGTACACTGTAGCTCTGTTTACTGGCAGGATGATATTTTCTGTTTTGTTTTCCTTTGTTTCCTAACAATATTAGTTTGCATTTGGACCGTCATTGAATGTGGGGATGCTGTTTCCAGAGGACTATCCATAGTGAGACCACCCTCTTCAGGATGTATTTTTCCCATGTGCATCATTGCATACCTTAATACTGAATTCCACATGCTATTAAAAATGTAAATACCTAAATATCTTCAGTGAGTGAGAATTTTAAAAATAGACATTAAATACACTTTCTAATTATAAGTTATCTACTTAAAATCTATATATTTTGTAGAGATTTTTGAAAATTTAATTCAATATATATGTCTTGGTTATGTCATGCAGATGATGACTGTAAAATCAATACTATTTGCACTTCAGTAGCCAAGTTTTTTCAAAAGTCTCAAATATTACTAATAAATCAGGTCATACAATATTTGACATACATAGGTGGCAACGGAAGTCTGCTGCTTGTGGTGTAACAGCATAGAAATGAAAAAGCAAAACAGATTTTTTTAGGGCTACTTAGCGACTGTTTGACTCAGAAGACATGGATGATTGCTGCTATAGGCAGTACAAGAGGCTTAAGACAGAAGTCAGTAACAGAATCTAGACATTCTAGACCTAAAGTATAACAGCAAGTCGGCCCTTGGACAAATAAGGAAATAGTTTGGACCTGACATTTCAATTAATCCCATTTCTTTATCCCCTCAAAATTAATTTTCTCACCAATCCAGTTTCTCAACTTCAGTGTTGTCTGAAAACCAGTCTGAAATTATATTTCTGTAATGTTTCTGTCCCAAGAGCTATTGACAGAAGGAGAGAGTGAGAAAGAACACTCTTTACCGTTACCTTCCTCCAAATGTCTCCAAAAGGATATTTTCCTGGTATCAGAATCTCAGACGATTCAAATGGTCTGAATTCTTCACAGTGAAGAAAACAGTGAAGATCAATTACAATTTGGTAGTTTTGCCTAAAACAGAATTTGTCAACAGAGTGATAATTTAATAGAGCTTCTGATTTATATTCTTTTAAAATAAACAGCTCTTCTCAGGACTTGTAACATTACATTAAATCCTTGAAGCTGCTTTTCCATCTTTCAAATCTCAAGTGTCATAAAAAAGGGATAATGAAACATAAGAACAATCTGCAGCTGTTAAAGCCATGGTGGATACCAGTAAATCAAATGAGACAAGGTACTTTTCACAAATTCTAAAAGTGTTAACATTTTTTCTTGGTTTTGTAGCATCAGACATTTCCTCAGCACAAGCAGGACTTTGTCTTCACATTTTCATTCTGCACAGTCTTCCCAGACACTGTTGCTTGTCTTAGAAAGACACTATTACAACTGATTTGCAATTATCCATTGTCCACTTGAGACAGGGAAGGAGACTCTAAAACCCACAAATACCATGAACAGTGATCCCTCATTTAGCAGCACAAGTAAATCAGCATTTGAAGGTATCAGACTTTAATCCTGAGTTCCACAGAGTTTGTGTTTATATTCACAATTCGTAAAGAGCAAGCAATTTCAGAAAGACTCCACAATTTTTTTCTCAACAATACAGTGACCTTGTGGGAACATCATCTGACTTTGGTGACCATGCGGGTGAATTTTAGTTTGTGAGCTTCGGTGCTAGTGTGTGTTTCCCCTCTTTCAATCAGTCCTTTCTGCAGAACATAGGAATTACAGCCAAGGTCCTAGGGCAGACCAGCTGCCCACCTAATACAGTATCCTCTGTCAAAAATGTTAAATTCTTCTAAACCCACATGCAAGCAAAGCAAGAGGTTTAAAATAGTGGCATTGTAGTAGGCTGGGTTTTTAGGGACTTCTTCAATTCTAGTTTGTGTCTGCAACTTGTGTGCAGTAAGTCCTTGTAAAATTTTAATTCCGTATATTTATCTGGATTCTTCTTGGTCCTGTGTGTCATCAGTAAAGTATTACTGATTAATATTAGTAAAATATTACCTTGCAACTCCTTTTCCTGATTGATTATGAGCAGGTTTAACAATACAAGTCTCACTGATTCGCTATAATGGCATATAAAATATCACCATTGGGAAAATTAACAATTTCTTGCCCTTTTGCCCTTTCATTTCATTAATTATAAATTCAAAATCAGATCTTTTTGTAAACCACAGTATCTTTTTTGGCCTTTCTGGTATGAATTATAAAAAAAAGTATGTTTTCCAGATTAGAACAAGACCTTTTTCCTTTCTTTCCTTTTCTCACCTCTTCTCATCCATTAGGTGAGAGCACATGTGAAATAAGCCCAATGCAACTCAGTCAAGTTTTTGGGATTCATCTCCACACAGTTTGACTCAGGTTTTAAGGCCACTGTGAATGTCAAAAGGGGTTCCAAAATTGCAGGTGTATTTTATTAAACTGGTTATCCTTCATGATAATTATTCAGAGTTCTCTAATACACATGGCATGTTGATTGTTTCCCTTCAAAATTATAGCTATCTATCTGTATATTAATGTAAACTTTATTTTGCATTTGCTTCTTGGTATGGAAGTCAATTTACTGCTGTCATTCTCTGAAATAATTTATAACACAGGCATCACTTTTCATTCCCCCAGTCAAAAATATGTTGAAGTGGAATGTATTAATTTATACTTAATTCCCTTATTTCTCAAATTCCAGTCTTCAAGAGCTAATAATATTTACCTAATTGCATTTTTCCAACGGCTCTTCTAGCAGCACTGTAATTTCAGGTATCTCCTCACAGTCTCTTCATTAAAAGAAGGCTTCATTGTGAGAAAGTATCTAAATTCCTTCACTGTAAGCAATAACAATAATCTATTTATTTTTTTCCTCAAATGGTCTTACTGCTTGTGAATCTTCTATTTACTTCTCAATCATATAGCAGTCCTAATGATTCTATGGCAAGATTTTTTCTTCTGGGTTTAAGAAACAGCATTACCCAACTTTTTTGCCTCTAGTAAAATGTTCCTCAAAATTATTTTTTGGCCTAACTTAGGTTTTATGTTTATGTAACCAAACTTAGGTTTGGGTTCATTGCTCATTTCTGGTGTTGTTTTCATTTTGTTCATTTGGAAAAGAATTCAGGATTTTGAAGGTTTCTTTTTTATTACCACACTTTTTTATGACGAATACACATTTGCCTTGAGATTAACAAACTCCATGCTGTTCCAATTGTTTCATTCATTCAAGTGCTCCTTTGAATTTTCTTTTAACGCTTGCACATATTTATGATGATCTTTTAAGGACTGATGTTACTGTAGTGATTTCTCTCCAGGTGGAGGAGCTTGACTTTCCTAGAGACTTTCAGCATCTGTATGTCACAACTGCTGCTACAGAGATGCTCTTTGTAGTAATACCCTACAGATAGAAGGTCTGCAAGTGTCTGGTTGACCTGGCTGGTACTCAGGTCTGCTTCCAGAATTCCTTCTGCCTCTGTGCATTCTTTGAATATTTGTCTCTGAAAGCAGTTATAAATGTTAGATCAAAATTTATTGTTTGTGCTAATTTTTTAATGACTTTAAACAATGTTTAGCTACAGCATTATTCCTCCTCTGGCACAACCTTTGTTGTTAGTGCTTTGTCATTTACACACTGGTATTATAGTGCTCTATAAACTGTCTTCTTTCCGTCACATTTCTGAGGCGTCTGTTCTGTCACTGAATAGTAGACATCCTAGTCCACTCATCTTGGTGTTTAGACTTTGAGCATTTATATAGAAGTAGCTATAAAATTGGCATCTCTTGTGAATCAATGATAGAATTTACATTTTGATTTTCCAGCTAAGTTCCTGGATCTCACATCTGATGTATACTACTTAATTCAAGGAACAGGAATTGCTCCATTAGTTCACTAGATCCTTCCACATTCTTAAATAAAGCAAACGTATACTTGTTCACAGAAAACAGCTCTTTTTCACTATGGGGCCACATGACAAAGTACTATTTGTGCATGCTGTCATTGAAAAAAGACATAAGAATTCAGACAAGAGATGTGTGGAAAAAGTAATGTAATAAATTAATGTAAATGTGAAAAAGTAAAGTAATAAATGACAGATCATGCAGCTGCAGGAATGAGTGCCAAAGTCTGGAGCTACTGTTAAGACTCCTTTAGTGGCACATCTGTAGAATATAAAGCAAAAAAGCCTACATGGAAAAGGCACTTCTAGTCCTCACTGTCTGAGACAGTGCTGAGGAGTGTTTATTGCTACTCATGGAAAATCATTACCAATTGACAAGCCAAAAAACATACCAATTTCTGCCAGAAGAACTAATTTTTAAGCTGTTGATGTATCTCTTCCATGACTTTCCTTATGGAATGTGGTTTGGATGATCCCTTACCCACAGCAGGAGAATGACAACCAGTCAGAGTAATTCACTGCACTGAATGGGAACTTTAAGATCTGTTGAGGGGATCTAGCTCTGACTATTTAATATATATTTTATATATAAATGTTTCGATGTAGTGAACCATTTGCAGGTTTTTGCTGTTTATCTAATTGTTCTCAGAACAAACGAAGTCACATTTACCTCAATATATTTATTTAGAACCTCACATCTGTTTTTCAAATCTTTAGTGAAAATAATTGTTCCTTGTGTTTTGAAATAGCTTGGAGCAACCTCTACTGGCTATCTAGGTTTGAAATGGATCTTGATTAAAACTACTAATTCAATCTTGTACAACCTATTGTGTATCTCTAGTGTCAAAAACACTGAACCTGCAGCGGCTGTATGTTCAAAACCTGAATTATATGCCACGAAAGATCAGCATTTACTGAGATGTGTGTGATTTTTGAAAAAGGATAGAATGGAGATCTATTTCAGTTCTACTTTAGGCAGTCTTCAAATAAACCATTCCAGGCTTTCACAGTGCCCAAACCAAAGCCCAAGGATACCAACTGAAATAATTCAATGTATTTCTGAGAACATTGGATCTAGACTCAGATCGAACCCAGGCTATATAAATATGTCAAAGAGGAAACACTTTATTTTAGAGATGTTTTTATTTTTGCCATCTCATCAAAAATTGAATGCTAATTTATTTTTCCATTTAAGAGATAAATATTGATAGAAGATTTTTTTTTTTCAGAGAATTAAAATTTTAGATCTGAGAAATTAAAACAATTTATAGAATAAAGCTGGACTAACTGGAAGCTTAAACAGCAAAAAAATTGGATTTTCAAATTCATTATACATTCACTCATGGACAGTAAATAATGCTTTATTCAGCAAAAATGTTCTACTCAATGAGTAAGGTGATATACAAGGTTATACAATGTAATCTGCAAATTTTGACAAAATGGCAGAAGGTCTATTTTCCTTTTTATACTATTTCATCTTCATATTTAAATTATTACTGAATCAACTTAAGACATCCTTTAATACTGTTGCAACAAAATAAGTTTGGGGACACAAAACTGTATTTAAAGGAATATTTAAACCATCTTAGTCATCATAATAAACTAACTGTGTAGCTGCTCACCTGTGAACAACCTGGTAGATAATTTAGTGCATCTATAGAGCGATTAAAAGAATTAGAGTATCTTAAGATCACACCCTAGAATTTTTGTTATCAGTAAATGTTTCTTTATCAGTTTTGGCTGAGATTGAGAAGGTGATCAGTCTCCTGTCGAGTGCAGCAGATATTGAACACCAAAATATAGCCTTTTCTGTTGAATATTCAAGCCCCATTTTCTAAAACTGGAAGCTCTTTGGAAAGAATGCTGAATTTGAGCCACTGCTCATAGGTAAATTTATTATCCCTTGGGTAGGTATGTTAGAGTCAAAAGCTGGTCATATAATTCCTACTGGAAGACTGAAGTGAGATAAAATGGAAAGACATTCAGAAATAAAATAAGACTTCTACATCTTCTTGAAATATTTTAAAATTAGTCTGCCTCTGAAAAATAATTAATTTGTAATGGAACTCCGAAGTTAGAAGCCCTTATATAAGTCCTTTCCCACTCTCCAAATGTAGTAATTTCTAAGAATTATTTATGACTCAGTTTCTATCAGTCTTTAATAGCTGAACAATTTAAAATTCAATCAAGGTAATTACCAATAATTCATAATTTAATACTTCTAAAGAGAAGCCTTGGTCCTAATGACTCCTTTAACAGTGTTTGAATTCAATGTCCATGCTTGAATGTGAGGTTGGAATTGTGGAAAGAAAGACTTCATGATACTCTTTAGAGCTTTAAACCTATACCTTTGTTTAGTTGGTGTCTGCTTTTCTAGGAGAGAATAAAATCTGTAATATAGATATCTGTCATGTAATAATTCCAGTTGCAAAACTCTAATTTTTTACTCAATCTATGCTTCTTTGTGTATCCAACAGAGTGTCATCATTAAATTTATGTTTTTAGACAGTCTTATTGTCAAAATAATTTTTAAAATTTAGAAAGCGCAGAAATAAAATGATCTCAGAATAAGAGATATTGCTTTTCCACATGATTTATTAAATACTTGGATCATTCCAAGGGTATCTAACTAAACTCAAAAACCAGCATAAAATATGAATAGTTTGCAAACTCATTGGTATAAGATAGATGATAAGAAAGTAACAAAAACCCTTCTAGAAGAATAGACTGAGGAATTATTGTAGTGTGGCTTTGATTTTTCCACTGCTGACAGCCTTTGAAATCTACATGCAATCAAAGATAGGTTTCTCAAAAGTGTAAAAATCATCCTCTCCTGGTACATTGCTCCTGGCTGGTAAATACCTCAATGTTTCTCCATGAATTTCAAGAGAAACAAAACTAATCTGAACTAAACCAGAACAAACAAACAAACGGGAAACCCACAAAAAACTCCCAAAGGACTTCATGTCAAAGATCATTCCTAGCTGCTGAGGTTACAGCCAATATCTCACAGGAGATAAGGCATGCAGTAACAGGCATGGAGGATCATGACACAATTTCTTAAGTGTTGGTGTTGACACCTATTTAAAAAAATAATATGATAAGTGATGATAAGTGGAATTTGAGGGAAGATGAATGTCAGTTACCAAAAGGAGAAGAGCCCCTTATGGTACACTCTGGATGCCAATATACTAAAGCCTCAAACCTAGCTCTATGAAAGAACTAGCTGCAGCTGCATTCCTAAAACACCAGAGGAAAAAAAATCTGGTGCAAAGACAATTTTTTTCCCCTTTCCTTGTTTCTAAAGCAAGTGGAATCCCCATTTAAGACAGAAGCAGACTAAAAACTAGGAAAAAAAGACACCTGGGGGAAAAAAAAAAAGATCTCTTCCTCCTCTGCAAAAAAAATTTCTGACTCTCATGTTTTCTTTCTTTCTTGCCTTCATGTCAAATTTCAAACATTTGACCAAAACTGTGATATTCGAGGGTGGGGGGGAGGGGCTACAACCAGTCAAATCAAATAATTATCAAATATCAACTTATGTAGTGCATTCTTCATGGGATGCCTTTAAGAAGAATAAGTTTTAGCAATAATCACAGAAGTTATGTCCCATGACGTTTTGTCTTCTTGCAATACACTTGCATTTTTAAGATCTTAAAGGAAGTGTAAATATAGTAGCTTTTAATTATTTTTAATCAGTTAGTAGCAAAAGCTGATCATCACTCACACCTAAAGTATTTGCCTAAAAAATCTGAACAAATTAAATAGAATAACAAAGCTATAGCACGTTTCTGTGAGCAAATCAGTTTCCCACATTTAGCTGTTTTTCATAAATAAACATTTATTATTTATATTTCTCATTGAACACTCTTTTGAGAAGGAGCCATTTAGTCTCCTATAATTTGCTATGAATGCATCTTGGATGGTTAATACAAAACAAAAAGATAAAGTACGTTAAGTTGAAACTGAAGTCCAAGCTGAGAGGTTAACTGGAGGACACAGGACTGAAAATCAGAATGGAAACCACTTGGCAAGCATATAAAAGTTAAGAAAATACTTGAGTTAGGAAAGGATACATGGAAGAGTTTCTTGACATTGTTCTTCTCTACACAGCTATGCAAAAATGGCCCAGATGCAGAGAGAAATATTTCCTGAGGCTGCTTCAGGGAAAGAGGGCCATAGGGCAAAAAAACCCCAAAGTATTTTAAAAATTAATTTTTCCAGTGTCTATCCATCCAGCAAAAAACACACTGCCCTGGACTAGGTGACAAGCTGTCCCTCTGTGTTTCAGGGGGATAGCAAGGACCCTAACTGTGAGATTCACAATATCCAGCCCCCTAAGCTCTGAAACTCCTTGTATCCAGCTCTCAGTATCCACATCAAAATTCTGACCTCATGCATGGATTTTCCCTGGCTTTGCTCAGTCATTTTAGGGAATTTGACACGGTTTCCTGTCTTTTCGTCTCAACTTCACTTTTTCTTCTACAGTATGAGAACGACAATAGTTTCTCATCTGCAGGACATTAATTTTAATTTCACAAGTGCCTTAAAATTGAGTTTGTCTGTAAATTCACCTTCTTTCCCATAAACAAGAAAGGGAACTCATAAAGTCCATGTAGATGTTACAGTATCATTCAGACTGTTTCAGGCAGTAATCTCAGTATAGATTTCATATTTACCCTTCTCAGTTCAAAGCCTTTCCTTGATTCATCTTCAACAGCTCCCAAGTTCAGTATCTCAAAATTTTACTAAATACTGTGCAAGAGAATCCTCTGTAGCCATTACGTTTTTCTAGACCAAACTGAGTCAGTGCTCAGCCTGTATCCTACTCCTTTTTCATTAAAGCTTTTTTCCACAAAGGACCTGACTCCCTGTTTAATCATCAAATTCACAAAGCTTTTGATCACTAGGGATTCTGAAATTCAGCATCAATAAAAAGAAAAATATAATTTCCACTCACTTGTGCTCTATTCTGCACTGGTCATCCGGAGTAGTATGATTACCTGTTGTCCAGATCTAGTTGTAGTTCAACTGCCTCCAAAAAAATTCTTATTAGTTATTATTAAAAAGTGTTCTTGAACTCAGTTTGAACTGATTCTGGAAACAATCATGAAGCTTTAATTGAAATTGAGCTCTAAAGTTGTGATGGCTGTCTTTCCCTTAAGGACTCACCAAGATTGCCCCAATTTTGTGTTCAATGTATGTTTATTTGTAACCCTGAAAGACTCCTGAAATGAAAAACTACCTCCCAAGATCAGGGGTAGAATTATAGAAGCCAGTACTGAGATCTAGCTCCTTTAAAATAAAAATAGTAATAAATCAGTTTAAATCAATTATAATCCCTAAATTAAACTATTCATGAAAGATCTGCTATTGATTTCTGTATGACAACTAATTATCTTAGAGGTTTTTCCCCTCAAACTTGAGAAAATCTACTTAATCCAAACTTTGAAACTATTCTTTTTGACTGAAAAATACTTATTTTTGTTGGCAATTTGGACTGATATATGGTGGCCAAGTGACTTCAGTTTTGTTAAGTCTTTGGAAACTACTCCTTGACTGTTCCTGAGAAAGTGGAAACCTGACTCTTTTGATTGTGCTATGAGTTCAGGAAAGGGCACAGAAAGAAAGCATCTACTCTGAACTCTGAAACCTCAACATAAGAGTGAAACCTATTTTTTTCCTCACCATTAAATGTAGGGCTAATAAATATTGGACTATTTTTTTGTAAAAGACACTTGTTTTTTTTCCCCTCGGATTAGCATGTATTTGTTCAATGAGCTTTACAAGTTCCATCTCTCTCATGTCTTTTTCTAACTGCAACACTGAAGCTACACTGTCAGACCACTTAAAACTGCTCATCAGGATCCCTGTCGTGTCTTCTGCTGTTCAAACAAAGTCACTCTTGTAAGTGTTCACTAGCTTTCTCCAGTCAAGATAAGCCAGAATTGCTGAAGCTGTTTCAATGTAATATCTCTTCCAGCTGGCTTATGCGGACTGAAGCAGATCAGAGTCATCACCCTTGATGCTTGATGGGCAGATTTGCAGGTGTGATCTCAAGTGAAGCCGCGCAGCTGGCGTTGGGTTAGTAACAATATTATAATGTCTTCAGCCAGCGCAGCTGGAGCAGGAGGGGTGCATGTGTCTAGTGCATTAGTGGATGAGCTGATAGAAGGAAAGTTTTGCAATTATATGTGTCTTTTTTATTTTTACTCTGAAGTCTGAGAAAAAACAACAATTTGGGTGATGTATTTGAATAATTGTCCAGTCTCTTTTTGGTTGAATAATGGTGAAAATTAATTTTTCTTAATACTTGAATTTCTTGGTAAGTGAAGCATCAGCTTCTGAGTCTGGTAGTTCAGGACAGAAGTGTCTTGCAGTGAAGAAAGATGCCTAGAGTTATGTTGTAGCACACAAAGCTGTGGAGTTTTCATGCACGGTGAAGGCTGAAACATGAAAGGAGACTGCAGGGGACAGAAGTCCTGTTGAAGTATTTCATCCACTTCACAGAAAAGAAGACAGTACAGAGAGGAGGACTTCATCTGAAAAGTTTGAGAGCACGTATCAGTAGTTCATGCTTAGTTTTCCTTCTTGCTCTTAATGACTAATCTGTTAACTTTAATTTTTTTTCTTAATATCTTCATTATCTAACAATCTTCAGTGTACAAATTTGGCAGCCTGGTCCCAAATATGATCTCATTCTGGGACACATCAGTTTCCGCTCTGTTAAGCTGAATGGAATCATTTCAGTTTTACACTAGAGGAACTGAAAAAAAAATGATCAGGCCCTGAAACAAAGGTAGATATAAAAATAAAATTTAAAAAATAGAAAAACCTACTACTGTATTAATTTGAAAATATTGAAATTACCATAATAATTGAAATAAAAATTGAAAGGGTTAAAATCAGCTTCTATGCCGCATTTTTGTATCAAATATATCACCCATATATCATAGTAATATGTCACATATTGGGATTCAGTCCTGCATGTCCCATTCAGCCTGCCTATTTCAGGGCACTGTCTTTAATTTTGATAACTTTGTTCTTCTAATGTGTACAATTTTTTATACTGCTCATTTTTTCTCAAAAGTTCATGTTTTTGAAGGAATATGCATACTTGAGTTTGCACAGTAAGGAGAGGCTCTGCTGATCACCCTAAATGCCTGTATGTAGGGCCCATTGAGGCCGCTATCATGGGCTTCTGGCACCATCTGGTGGAGGCTTTGCACCCAAAAGGTAGATTATAGCTAGGTTTGATAACTTACTTTTATATCTCCAAAATACAAAACTGAAGTGCCATATCAAGACACGTGTTGTGTTATACCAGGCAGGGGTGAAGAGAGACATGGCATGTGTGCTCTCTTACTACCTTTAAAGTGGTTATGAAGTGTGTAGGAAGACAATATGAATTTCCATGCAAAATATTTTGGTCATCTAGTTACATATATACTTCAGAATTTTCTTACAGACATTGGTGATGTGAGGCAGGTACCAAAATTGCTCCTGGTTAAAATGTAATGAGGGGATTTAGTTGAGCAACAGCTTTTTATGTCTTTAGTAACCCCAAAACCTTGCTTCATTCTGCAAACTGGTCAGAGTCAGTGGATTCCTATTTTAGGCATTTCATAGCAGTAAAAGAAAGTAGTGTGGGTTTTCAAAGGGCTTGTGTTACAACACCCATCTTTCTGTATTCTGCTACAGGTGTTTCCTTATATTCGGTGCACAGGTGAAGTAGCTCTCAAACGTTCCCCAGCTTGTTCTTGATGACAGTGCACACTAGAAAGTACTTAAAACAAGCTGATGGAAGTTGCTTCTAAATATAGAGACTGAGGAAGATTTTACAATATAAAACACCACCAGCAGAGGCTGTACATGTCCCTCCTCAAATCCCAAATGTAAACCAGATGAGAAAACAATTGTCTGATGGTTAAATACTGCAAGATTCCTGTGCAAATGCCAACAATATAAATTCTCTTCTCATTAGATTTGGCTAAAAAATTCCTTAAAGCTAAATGAAACCATGTCCTCAAACTGAGACTAAACCTCCCCTGCAGTTAAAAATATTCAGTTAATTTCTTTATTGTTTTTCTTCCTCTCTTTACCCTTTAATTTCAGTTCAACTTTTAAAAAGAAGTAGCTCATTATATCTGATACCAATAACTTATGATCCAGTAGGACTTGGAAACTTTTTCAAGACTATATGACATCACATAGTGTTGTGTTCTTTCTGTGAAAAACAGTCTTGTGGGAGCAACATCACAGATTGAATACCGTAGTGTTTAAAAGGCAGGGACCTGCTGTGACAAAGGGGAGATTCCTGAAGTGCTGGCTGGTTGCTGCCTTCACTTCCTGTGACCTGGAAGAAGGCCAGAAGATAACAACCATCAGGAGATGCATCTACCTCTATCCAATCTGAACATAGGAGACTGGTAGAAAATAAGACCATACTTCTGGGATTACTAATCTTTTACTTGACCGTGGGGACTTCAAAAAGTTTCAGAATAGTAGTACTGATTGTGGATTTGGGAATTCTGAGGTTACAGACTCTTGTAGTTAATTAAGCAGTGTCAGGGAGCTTCTTGGCTAATTTGATTATCAGTACTTGCACAACCAGAATAATCTCTGTCTTGGCTCTGAGTCATGGTAAGAAGCAATTCCCAGACAGCTGGTGGTGGATATTGGGTATGGACTATTTCCAATAGCCATTTTCATACATTCAGCCTTGTTTGGAGACAGACTAAAAGCATTTAGCAGCATAGAGACAATAAAATTCTGCTATAGAAAGGGCTCTGGCTGTCTTGTTTATCAATATTGATACTGAAAAATACACATCGTGTTTTCTAGAAACACAGATGTGGCTGTACTCACATTTCACATGGAATCAATTTGAAAAAGAAAATAAATTCACTTACTGTAAAGGCAAAGTTAAAATTTTGGTTAGCAAGTTCAGAATTGTTACAAAAATCAGTGTGATAGTGTATGTGCACTGTTATGTGTAAGTCTGTAATTAAAAAGGAAGTTTTCTCTTTTGGCTGATTTTGTGGTTAACCCTTTTCTATAACCTTAGTGCATGCTCATTGCTTGTCATGTTCTCTTCAGATTAAATTACCCTGCTTGCCTTTTGCACCATCCCCAAGGCTGTTTTAGGATTGTACAAATCATGTCATAGGAGAAATCCTTGTGTTAATGTATCGTATATCAAGCCCAACGTCCCTGGTTTGCATTTTAGCCTTCCTCAAAATCACACATCACACATTAAAGTAACACAGATGACAGACTTGGTGTATTGCTGCCACTCTCTACTCCATTCCAGAAAGCTTTGCTGGAGACTGATTGAAGCAGCACAGCCTACTCCCAAACCAGCTGTTGCAAACGGCTGCAATCTCTCTGTCCCTTGCTGTCGTCGCCTCTTTCATCTCTTCTCATTGTCTAGGCTCAGGGTTGAAAACACCTGTTGTTCCAGCTCCATCTGCAGGTTGCCTGGATCCCCCCAGGAGATGACAGTGTTGGGTGAAGGCACTCTGCACTCAGCATATTGGAAAGGTCTTGACTTTTCTTGTACTAATGAAGCAGGCTAAATAGATGTCACCTTACAACTGTGCTCTGTGTGTGATGAGAACGTGAATATTATTGTCAGTGTAACCCTCTCCACTGGCCTGAGTTGATACAAGCTTGGTTTTTTCACTACTAATTTTTATCATCTCATGTTTTCTTTTACACAAATGTTATTCAGAGGGGAGGAAAATGACAATTTACTGAAGTTTTGTGCTGAGGACGTGATAGAAAAGTAAAATAAAATAAAATAGGCTGAAACAGCCTAGTTGTCCTGAAACTATCTTAGCCAGATTTGTTTAATTCATAAGACTGTAAATTTAGAATGATACATTCAAGGCTATTTATATATAAGGTACTCCAGGAGGTCATATCAAGATCTGCTTTTCGGTATTATAGTGATGGTGGGCAGATACTGTCTAGTGTATTTTGGTTAACAGGCAGAAAAAAGAGATTCAACCCTTCTCTTGCAGAGGGCATTCACATCACATGCAGATCTGATGAAATGGTGGTTTTTGTCCCCTGGCAAGTTTCAGCCTGAATTGTGTGATTGATGTCTGCATTTGAGTAGAATAATCCTCAACCACCAAGGTTAGTGTTGTTTTAGGGATTAAGAAAAAAATTGTAAATCCAGCTTCAACGGAATGGAATTTGGGGCCTTACATTTCAGCATTAGCTTTTTCTGGAATTCTTTAAAGGTTTTTTTTCCACACATGCATGCAATTTCTCTTCACTGTTTCTTATGGTGAACGTTCATGTTTGCTTTCCTGTGGTTGAATTCCGTGCTGAGGTCCCTGTTGAGGGAAGACATGAGATACATGATAAGAGGAAGCCTTTCAGACTGCATCCTCTGAGGGCTAAGTGTTTGTTAGATCATGTGTGACAAGTCCCAGAACAATCTGTTTTCAGTCCTCCAGGACCTTCAGTGTACCAGGGATATGTGAGGAGGGACCTTTGCCTGTAGTCCCAGCCTAGTGCATCATTGCAGTGCATGCAGCTTCAGGATACTGAGGAATCCACTTCTTTCCTCTCTATTCAGGTGGTTCCCCACTGTGGAGGGTTGACCCTGGCAAGATACCAGCTGCCCACCAAAGCCACTCCAGCACAGATCAAGGTAAGGACAGGGAGAGATCACTCACCAGTTACCTTCATGGGCAAAACAGACTGAAGAAAAAACTATTTTTTTACAAATAAAATCAGAGTACAATCATGGGAAATAAATCTTAGAAGCACCTTTCCCCCACCCTTCCCTTCATCCCATGCTCAACTCCACTCCAAATTTTCTCTACCTCCTCCTCCCAACAGCACAACAGAGTGGGAAATGAGGGTTGTGGTCCCTTCATCGTAGGTTGTCTCTGCCACTCCTTCCTCCTCAGAAGAAGGACTCCTGACACTCTTCCCCTGCTCCAGCGTGGGGTCCCTCCCATGGCAGACAGTCCTCCATGAGCTTCTCCCTGGACTGCAGGTCTTAAAAAACTGCTCCAGTGTGGATCCCCCTTGGGGTCACAAATCCTGCCAGAAGTCCTGCTCCAACACAGGCTTCCACAGGGTCACAGCATCCTTTGGGCATCCATGTGCTCTGGCATGAGCTCCTCCAGGGGCTGCAGGTGGAGGTGCTGCTCTGTGAACCTCCATGGGCACCAGGGGCACAGCTGCTCCACCATGGTCTACATCATGGGCTGCAGGGGAATCTCTGCTCCAGCACCTGGAGCAGCTTCTCCTCCTCCTTCCTTGACCGGGGTGTCTGCAGAGTTTTTTCTACCTCATATTCTCACTCCCCCTTCTCTGTCTTCAAATACTCTTGTGTAGGGGTCTTCCCTCCCTCCCCAGCTTCTTAACTATGTTGTCCCAGAGATGTTATCACTGTCACTATGATGGGCTCAGCCCCGGCCAGCATCAAGAACATTTTGGGGACGCTTCTAGCAGTTTCTTTCAGAAAGCACCCCTGAAGCTCCCCCTGATGCCTTTTCCTGGCTTTAAAATCAAGAGGCAAACAAGTTTAGAAGGGAAAAAGGGATTTTACCTTGGTATTTATTTTAAGGATCCTTAGGTGCACTACGTCCAGGTCGAATGCACCTCAATGCACATCGCAACGTACCCCCCCCAAAGATCTGGTATTACATTATAGGTCTTACTAATTAGCATATCTATCAAATGTTCTCCAATGGGAGGCTGGAGTGAGCCCCCCTCCCCAAGGAACCTTCCCCTGGATGGTTCTATCTTAGTTTACAAAATGTGTTCTGGAGAGGACCTTGGTGTCTGAGGCATATTGCTCCCTAACTATGAAACCTCTAAAATGTTTAGTTTCCTAGCTTAACAAAGAAGTCCAAGAATGTAGGCTAAAGCATTAAGAATACAGAATTTCTAAAAAGGCATAACAGTGGTTTAAAAGAAAAGGCAAAAAATCATCATTGCATCACCCTGTTATGAGGAAATGGCTGCTCTTTTATCCAGAACACAGTCTCTGCTGATCTGACAGAAGCTTGGTGCACAGGATTCCACCGAGGAAAGTCAGTCCTGCTAAATTTCCTACTCACTACTCTTATATGGACAGTTGTGCTCACACAGGCTCTGGAGGAAAATCACTGCCAGAAAGGTGGGTGGTCCCATGTATTTCTCACAGGGAAGAAGAGATGTAGGTTATACAGGCATCAGAGGGTCTCTTTGTTGTTAAAAGAGCCAACACAGTTCAATCTTAAGTCCAGAATTGATACCTGCAGTTTTTGGAACTTTATGTTTGGCATCTTAAAACAAATTATTGCTACAGTATATCAGCGATTTGATTTCAGTAAGCATTCACCAGTAAATATTAGATTAAACCTCAGACTTTCAACCCACAAGTTTTGTGTGTCTGTCAGACGAGAACTGCTATGGACCAAGGCCATCTTTGCTGGTTTGCATCAGCAAAAATACTACCACATACTGCCAAAAATCTCCCAAACTCTTCCAGGCTAATGTAAAAGACTTTTCTCTCAAGGAAACAAGACTGCAATCTGGCTCTGAGGGCAGGGGTAGTTAGAACTGCTCCACATTAGATCCGTGACCCTGTCTGACTCTTGCATTGACCTACATTCATCTTGTATAAAAACCCATAAAAACCTAAATAGAAAAGTTACTCTTTATTTAAAAGCGAGTCTAAGAGCATCATTGTCCATGACAATGAGCTAAGAAAGTGTTACCATGTTTTTCAGAGAAACTTCTGTTAAAGAATATGCAGTACAACTTGTAACCTGAAAAATAAATCAGAAATTACTAGAAGTCAGGGATAAAATCTAGGGAATATTGAGAGGAGAGAGTTTTAATATTAAAGGGGTTAGAAGTTTGGTAGTTGGACCATAAAATTGTAAGAGAGGTAAAAACCCACAACCCTTTTTTTCAGACCCAAATATTTTATCACTACCAAACTGATTTCTTTTCCCAAGTTTAACTTAAATAAGAATGTCAAGTGACACCTGAAATAAATAAGATTGAATTATCATTTTGTTAATGATATAGCAAAACAAAACATGTTGACACACTAAGAACAATCCTGGCTAGCTTGTTTTCTTTTTATTGATCATTCTTATGTAATTTGTGAATATTTTGAGCCATATTCTGCTTCGTTTTTATCACATTTATAATTAACCAGATTTTCACCACCTTGATATCAAAGAGCCAGTAGATGGCAGAATGGGCTTATTTATTGTTAGGCTGAGCCCAGCTACCTCTGCTCATTTAGAGAATTAAAACCCTAAGGAGAAAAAATATATTTGGGCTATGGTCCACCATGTGCCTCCTTATGTGTCCATTTGTATTGCAGTTTTTTATCTTTTCCATTGAATTATTGAAAGATAAAATACTGACATGCATCCTAAAGAGACCCTCAGATGCCTGTATAACTTATGTCTCTTCTTCCCTATGAGAAATACATGGTTTGGGGCTTCTTTGTTGTTGTTTTCTTCAAATAGACCAGCCTCAGAAGGACTTAAAAATGTGAGGGGGAACATTACTGGTTCCCTGAAGACTTAATGGAAATTTGTAGGAAAATCCCATTTTGCCTGACTTCCAGCGTTACCTCTAGCCATAACTCTTGTTGGCACACATTGATTGAATAAGTTTGTATCACATTCGGAAGCCGATTTCTGGAGGCTGCCCTGGAGCAAGGATCCTATTTCAAAAAGAAATATTTATTGATTTTTTGAGATACTGGTTTTGTTCCTTCCGCAATGGGATTAAACCAAAAGTTTTAGAAAGCTGTCAAGATCAATTAAAAAATGAGGAAGCTAGAAAGTAGCCCTCACCTATGGGTATTAGCCTTGGGGGTGAGGTATAGCCTGTGGGATAGAAAGTTCAAACCCAACTTCCTGTTTTGTCTGATATACTCAGCCTTCAGTCATGCTGAGATGGGTGGGTCATGCTTTGTCTTGGGCTTCTGTGGGAGATTCCAGCCTGTCTATAAGAAGTATCACTGGTTGAAAATATGAGTGAAATTGGTATAGGTCTGAAATTAACACTTAGAGCTTTGAAAACCTCAAGTGGTGTTTGCTATACCACTGGCTGAGGCTGATTTATGAGAAGATTCACAGTGGAGAACTAAGGAGAGAAAAGTCCTCTCTCTTTTTATTTCTGAGGTTATCACTAAACACTGTTGCATACTTCTGTTTCAAGGAGCGACAGCCAAACTTTTTGCTTGCAACTCCAGAAATTCTGCCTTAAACCATGTGTGCCATATCATATGATCTTAGCAAAAAGGAGTGGGTTTATTCATTTATTTATTTATTTGAGAGAGAAAAGCTACCACTAAAACATAGGATATTTTATAGGATCTCTTTTATAGGACCTCTCATTTTGTTGCTCTTGAAATTTTTTCTTTGTTTACATTTACTTTACTATAGACTTCTAGGCTTGGTGAGGTGCCAAGTAAATAGAGATTAAAGCCATGAGCTGGGTTGCAAATCGGTTCTATTCTTTTAAAGTAGAAATAGTTTACTAAGTTGATGTTTCTTTAAGCCTAATGGGTGAAATTTGCAATATGCAGTATGCTAGGGCCATGAAAAGACAGGAGTCCAGATTATAATCTCATTTAATGAAAATAAATTGCTGCCATTTCAACATTAAACGAGACCAACATTTCATCTTCTCTGTTGCAGGCTAGATCCACAGAGGATACACTTGGTTGTAATGCTTTATAACTGAGCACTTAATAAGGACTAAAGCAACATAAAAGAAATTAAACCCAACCCATCTTCCTACAGAATTTACACAAACTCCAATGATCCCCAGCGGGTTCAAAACAGACAGCATTTAGTTTACCATCCAAAGTAGGCAGGCACATGCCCACCAGACACTTCAGAGAGAATATATTAAAATCCCAATAAGCAGGAGCATCCTGAAAGCTGCATAGGAATGCCGCTCCACTCTTGAGAGTCCCAGCCATATCTTGCACCTTTTCCTGTAAAGTATGGTGTGGTGTAGCCAGGCTGCTCTGTTTTACATAATAGCTCAGTGTTTACAGTAGCAGTTGCTTAAAGCAAAATGCAGAAATTATATGGGCAGCAGGAAGGAGGACACAAGGATTTTACCTGTCATATTCTATTGTTTTCTTCTCTCTTGACCATTTCTATTGCATTGAGAATTATTTTCCTTCCTTATAGTGGAATTCCCACCATTCCCACTTAACCTGGAGAATTGGAGAATCAGAGAATCGTAGAATGGTTTGGGTTGGAAGGGACCTTAAAGATCATCTGATTACAGCCCCCCTCCCATGGACAGGGATACATTTCGCTAGACCACTGTGTTCAAAGTCCCATCCAACCTGGCCTTGAACACTTCCAGGGATGGGACATCCGCAACCACTCTGGGTAACCTGATCTAGTGCCTTACCATCCTCATAGTAAAGAATTTCTTCCCAATACCTAATCTAAACCTACCCTCTTTTAGTTTAAAGACATTATCCCTATCCTATCACTATATGCCCTTGTAAAAAGTCACTTTACAGCTTTCTTGTAGGCCCCCTTTAGACACTGCAAGGCTGCTATAAGATCTCTCTGGAGCCTTCTCTTCTTCAGGTGGAACAATCTGTCAGCCAGAAGGACTTGTCCTAGAGGCTGGGAAATTAGAGTCCAAATTCCTTTGTATCTCCACATGTACTCATACAGCACTATGATTACACATAATATTCTTACATGAAAAAGACTACTCTATTAAAAAGCAATTAGCAAATACAAGAACATCTGCTGTGACTGGATGCTTGTAGTCTGTTCCTAGGTGGATACCAAGCCGAGGCCAACAAGAGACCTGGGGTCTAGAAGCATTTGCCACTTCTGCATTAATAAATGAAACAAGCTGTGAAATGCTCCCAGTCAGTTTACATGGACAGTTAGATTGTTAAAACAATCCCTACCACAGCTGTGGCCTGGGAAGACTAGTGGTGCCCAGAAATAGCCCCACACAGAGCTCAGGAATGTGAGCATTTGAGGGGCCATATCCAGCATGCCACTTTCTTGCCTCCAAGGGGGCTTTGGATCCTGGAAAGTTTATGAGCTTCAACATGAATTGTAGGATACTCTGTGTTGGTTTGCCACAGTGTCTGGAAATGTTCCTGAGTGTGTTGAATTCCCTAGCCTAGGGCAGAACATGTTTCCTAGCTCTCAGCCAGGCCAGACCACGAGTTGAGGCAGGGGCCTCTTGGAGCTGCCTGTTGTCTTGCCAGGCAGTCACCTTCCGTAAGGCTGCATTTTTTGTGCATTGTCACAATTAGCATCTGAGCAGCAACTTCTACTGCCATGATTTTTGATAGCGTGTCCTGGGGTTGTCCTTGACTTGGCCCTGCTTTTCCAACAAGATGTCTCCAGCCTTCCTATTCCTTCAGTTTTCCTTGAGTGGAAAGGAAGGAAGACGAAACAGGGGCTCAGAGAGTGCAGCTACTCAGCCATGGGGGATAAAGCTCAGAAGCCCTTGCTTTTCTTGGAGGAAGCTTCTTTCATTGTCAGCAGATGGGAAGGGGAAATTGGGGGTGGGGGCAGACTGCCGAGGGCTGCTTTGATGTTGGCCTGTTTGTTTGCTTTCTGCTTCCTGGACCCCCACCCGAGGGGCTGGGACCGTCAGTTGTGGAAGAAGCACAACAGGATGGCCGGCAGCAGCCCGCAGACAGGACGGCAGCAGATGTCGACAATAGGAGTGGGTGGCATCAGCTTAAAGCAAAGCAGGGATAACCTGAAAGGATGAGATCAGGGAGTGAAACAGAGAGACAGGGAACTCTGGTGAGGCAGTAGGTGTCTGTGGCGGGACAGCAATGCTCGTTCAAATGGGGGAAGCATAGGCGGAGACCTTTCGGAAGCTGTGCGGCAGAGCCTTCCATGAATTTGTCTGAAAGTTACTCCTTTTCAGTCCTGACGCAGTTCAACTGTTTATAAGTGAGGATATCACAGGCTAACGGGCTGTGGCCCTACAAGCCTTCAGCCAGCACAAGGCCAGTGGGTGCTGGGCAGCCTGCCCTTGAGGGTGAGCTCCGCTGGGCACCAGCTCACTTCGGCCGGGTTTGAGGCAAACCAGAAGCCATAATAACTTGTTAGGATCTCTGTGACATGGCACAGGACAGACTGGCAACTCCTGAAATATTTTCAGACATTCGCAGGTTTTTTTATCCCTTAACCTGTTTATTTTTATGGTGCCTCGTGGCTGAAAAAAAGTCATGGCCAAGATAATGTCACATTGACAGGTAAGAAAGCAAAAATCTGGATTCTTTCAGGTTATTTACAGATCCAGTCTGATACCACACAACTGGTCTAATAAAAGAGAAGGTAAATTAGCTCCAGAATTAGTCAGTCAGAATTTCCATCGAGGGGTTAATCTTGAAAAAGGTCACCAGGTGGATCAAGCCACAAAATGTCAATCTGTATCTCATAGTAGCAATGGGACACCCTGGCCATAACTAGTCATTTATGACATGTCAACAGATACCTTAATGCAGAGCCTGTACTTATGTTCTGGCAGATACTTACTGGAAATATAAGTCACACGTTTGGGGTCAACTCCAGAGTGACCGATAAATAATGACAGCTTTAACTGTGGTTTTCTGTCGACAGTAGAGATATTTTCCTCCAAGAATGGTGATTCTGGTAATGACTCCAGTCACTCGTATCTTTGTTACTCAGCTGACATAGCCAGCACTAGAAGACAAAGGTAGGTAATGTGCAAAGTAATGAGAAAATATGCAGTGCAGTGTGAAAACACCGGTCTTCCGTAAAACATAGTGACACTGAAGTGTTTTCCTGCCAGGAATACTTCCCCTGAGAGAATTCAGGGAGATGCAGATGCAAACAAACAGCACTGATCAAGCCGTGGTGTACTTGCCCCTTCTGTCAGTGACCCTGCCTCAACTTCAGGAAGATGAGATGAATAGTGTGTGTCCTTGGAGAGAGCTCTGGGCTGTAAGGGACAAAAACAAAGACGTATTGCATGTCTGATACCTGGCCTACAGAAAGCATGTGACTACGTTACTCTAAACACTGCAAGAAGGCTTGAATTACAGAAGTGAAATGAAAGCCACTGTTGTTTCGTGGAAATCCCTTTACTCCGATGGAAAGCGAGAAAGAGAACAGCAGAGGGCACTATTTCGCTTTTTGAAAAACCTGCTTGCAAAGTCAAAATTGGGAATGATTTGGGGTACTCGTGCTCTGCCCTTTTATTTTGGTATTTCCAACCCTCTTAGAGAGAGCTTGTCTACTTTAAGAGAGCAATAACATTAAGTGGCTATTTCGCCCTGCGTGCAATCCAGCGTGCACTAATCAGAGGCATGTGTATGATTAAGCATTAGGACCAGTCCTGCAAGTCTTGTCAAGCAAAAGCAGAGCACTAGTGAGCAACTGAATCTTTGCACTCGAGCATGTCTTGCATTCATGTCTCAGAGGCCTTTGATTGGGACCTGAAGGTCCAGGGCATTCGTCACACTTTGCAGGCGTTTGAGAAATGAGTATCTCCTGCTTACAGCTCACTGTAGGCTACTGGTGAGGCAGTGAGCCTGAGAACATCGTATATGCACATACTGGAGCTATGCACTTACAGCAATGTTTCTGTTTATGGAGTTTTTACAGGTCAGTCAGGAATACGGGACTTTAACAGGAACTCTGGATACCACATGTAGATGCCTGGTGGGGAACTGTGGCTTAACTGTGGCTTCTATTTTTCAGATGAATTCAGAAGGTAAAATGGCACAATGTCTAGGATGGGATGTTTGGGTCAAGGAACCATTATTTTCTAGGGGGAATTAACCTGTTAGGAAATTGCTTGCCTCTTGTTATTGATCATAAGTCTGTTTATTGTGATACAAGCACAAAACACCTATATCTATTGTGTCTTTTGACAGCAGTGTATTTTGTTCATATTACAGTGATCTTATAGATCAGGCCTGTTGAACACAACTAAGAAAATATACAAAGTTTTTAGGACTATGTAACTGTGTTTTGGACACTGGTGACAAGAAAACAAGATACAGAATAACCCAAATAAGCTACTAAATGTAAATCAATAAATTAATTTTTCAACCTTTAACTCTGACTTTTAAAAATAATATAATCACTACTAAAATTTGAAAAAAAAAATTTCTGGCACTGGTGTTGGAGGTGATCTGGGCAAAATCTGCATGTACAAAATGAGTAATTGCATACACAAACAAGGTTTGTGGATTACAATTACCCATTTTGCCTGGTCAGCTACCATGAATGCATAGATTTAGCTTGAGGCCACAAGACTGATGTCTCCAAAGTCTGACGGAAAATTAGAGATGTGAACAAGTTTGAATGAACATGCACCAATGCAATCACCCTATAAAACTCAAACCAACCCAAATGGGAAAATAGATGGTGGGAAAAGATAAAACATACTATTTCTGTTTTAAATAAGCATTTCACAACAAAAGAAAGCACAAGCCCCAAACTCTTGTACTTTTTGTTTTTGGCCAAAGTTAAAATAGAAGCAACAGAAGAGTGGGGGAAAAAATCTTGTTTTTCAGAATAACTGGACTGAACAGACTCTGCTTCGGGGCTCAGGCTGTTAAAAAATGTCACACTGAGTGTCTTCAGTTGAGTCTTACAGGAGAAGGACTAATATGCTGGCTGCTCTTCTAACTTCAGGTTTAGAAGTTTCAAGTTTAGAAGACGTGTGCCTCTTGCCACCACACTGCACTGAGTTTTATGTGTGATTGAGCATGCTGGCTGCATTAATGTTATATTCTACTCGTGTCCTTAAAATGACACACATGCCCTAATTGACTATGTGCACCCTAGCCCTTTCCATAGTCTGTCCACAGAAGTCTGTCTGTCTGCCTGCAAAAGTTTTTGACCTTCAAATGTAAATTAATAATGTGGGCACCCTTAATAGCCTCCCTTTACCTGTATTGTGACCTACCAGCATGTTTGAAGAAGTGTTATATTTTCTGTCTACGCACATGTCAAGGAGGCCTTGCAGTTATATTGTCTCATCTGTGGTTATTCAGCTGCAGAAAATCCCCTTTTCTGTGATACAGTTGGAGCCCAATTTACCACATTCCAATTAACTACTTCTGTTGGTATTAATTTTCATGTGGTCTATTGCTTTTACCTGTGATTTTTTTTTTTTTTTCCATCCAGAGCCAAGTGGTTAGCTGAAGTTCAGGATCTTACAGGTTTAGGAAAAATCATAATAATGTTTATGTACAAACAAGTTACACATTACCCTACATCCCTAAACACAGTAAAAATGAAAAGCAGGTAGATGACTTTCTCAAAGTATGTAAGAATTTGCATAATATCAAAAGGTTTCCCAAAAGCCCTTTGCTAGAGAATTTCTCTGTGTCCTCTCAGGACACTTTCAACTCTTTTGCCAGTAAACTAGGGCTTTACAACTGAAAGCCCAGAATTGGTTTATAGATACTCAGTCTGCTCAACCCTGAATCTGACCTACCTGTTTTCTTTACAGTATGCTTTCCTAAGATCCGTCAGGATCTCTCTGCTAAGAGTTTTTTATTTCACTTGAGTTGTGCAATCTTCTGTGTGCATCCAAGATAAAATCAATGGCAAATATGAATATTGTCCAATGCAGGAATAAAAACCCAACCAAACCAGCCAAAACAAACAAACAAAAACCCAAACAAAAAAACTCCACCACCAACAAATCGTCTCCTGTGTTCTGTTTTTTTGTTATAAACTAGGCATTGCTGAAGAGGAAAGGAGAGATTCAAGACGATATAGAAAGGGCAAATGTAGTTTAGAAATGACCTCCGGGACAAATAAGATGATCCACAGTGAGGGCTGTGGTTTTGTAAAGCTGTATATTGCTTTATTTTCTTCACCCGGTAAGACCCTAGAATATCAAATGAAGTAGAAGAAGCTGATGTCTCATAAAATATGATGTCCTGTTCTTTCTTATTGTCAGAGTGTTTATACTAGACATGCCACTATTTCAAGCTTCTTCCCTATAGTATCCACAAGCTGTCCTGGTAGTGTATTTCACTCTGATCTGTATGAGTGGAGAGTGGTCCTTTCTCCAAATTTTTCTGCATCGTAGATATGGTCTGTGATGAAAGCAATGAGCAAGGAATAATATTCTCTTCCTATTCTGTGTTTTATTTTTCTTGTTGAAATTGACAGTATAGCTGTGCATAGTGTTTTCACTTTCTTGGCTGCTCCCTTAGAAAATGCAAAGATATTAATTTCAGTATGCTGAAAAGCCAGGACAGAGCAGATTTCCTGCACTGCACTACAAATTAGTGTCATGCTCTAGAAATACTGGTCTGAGAACAGATTGCTGCCTCTCACACTACTTGCTTCTCTCTGCAATACTGTTAAAGACTGGTCTGTCCACCTCTCATAAAGCTCACCCTTGTTCTGAAAGCCTGTGGGATCCTTAAGAAACAATCATGCTCTGCAGTAGAGATTTAAAGATTTAAAAGATGCTTAGACCTCGTACTGGTCCTTTGCACAGGAGGCTCATTTCATTCAGTATGTGATTCTTTTACAGTAGAACCTAGTTTTAATAATCAATCTTTCAGACTGATTGAAAGGTCCTGCTCCACTTTAACTATTAATCTTCCTCAGAACACATTTAGGTCATTACTGCTTTACATACTAAAAGCAGGTAACCACAATGCTGTATGTCTGTTATAACTTCAGGGGACACTGTAGCATGGCTGTCTGTGGTATCCTTTTTCTGGTTCCAATCTAAAATCAAGTACCTGCTTGAGACATTTGACTTCAAAGTGCTTCAGGGCTCATTTCTGCCCTGAGGGGTGGATTTTTAATTTTTTAAATTTTTTTTTTGTGAAAGAGTAGTTGCTACGGCCACATCTAGATTTTCAATTCTTTTGAAGGTAAATTTCAGTGGGTGCACTGCCGCACAACATGCTTATTCCAGCTTAGCCAAGTCAATTACTTCATAAAGCCCCCACACTTTCTTCCTATGCTACATTGCATGCCTTGTGTTTTCACAACTGCTGTAGATCTTAAAAAGAGAAAACTTCTGTTTGTTAGATAGAATGGCCAGCATGTGTCTGTACTGGTATTGATGCTGAACCTTAGTACATTAAAGATAAGAATTGCTCCCAGGTATGTTAACAATAAAATCTTTCTCTGAGGGTAAGGTAATGAGTTCATATTTACACAGGGAAAATCAGATACTGGAGCAGAATAGTGGGTGAGATCTAATATCCATCTGACTCTCACATTTTTTACTGGTTCCATATCTTAATAGAAGCATAAGTTTTGTTCTTTTTCCATGTAGTAAGTTTATTATGATTATTATTTCAATCATCAGTCATTTACTGTTTATTGTACTGATATAAAAAGTCATGAAAAATTAAGAATCTGAGAAAAAAAAAGTTTTCAAAATACTTGGAAATTGGGCAAGCTTCTCAAAGTTCAGATAAGGTGTTCAGAAATCTCTCATTCTATCCAATTCACCTTCAGTGCCAAGAACTGAAAAACCCCAGATCTGTTGTTCTTTCTGCTTCATCCATTTATATCTCACGTAGAACATTTTTTCATAGGAAGCAGTCTCCAATCATCTCTGAAGTTATTAAACAGCTGCCAAATTTTGGCCTGAAATCCTCTGTGTCTTTATTCCATTCATTTATCAAGCCATAACCCCTCCAGATGAAGTTATCAAAAACTTAATTGAATATGCAATCAGAAAACATAAAATTGACCTGAAAACATTGCAAATTCCTTTCAAGACCTGAGTTCAGGCTTCTGTTATTTTTATCTTATAGCAACTGAAACTCCATCTATTGCTATATATTTTATAGTAGTGTACAAAGAGAATCCCAGAACCTCTCACTTCAGTCATCATGTTATTTGTGCCCCAGCAAATATACATCCTCAAATCCAAGTTCTGGAAGTCAAATAAAGGAGGAAATGAACTTACTATTTCATCTGGAAAAGTAAGTTAAATCCCACTGAAACCAAAAGACAGCTTTTTATGTCTCTACATGTTAAAAGTATACTATCAGATATCTACTATCAGATTTTAGCCACCATGTAATATGAGTATTGCAAACGTTGAAATCATGTGGATGTAAAGCTGGAAGGAACCTTGAGAGACCCCATAATCCAAAGACCTGCCTGTCTTGTGAGATCTGTATGGCTGCAGTATCAGCATAATCCTTTCTAATCTTTAATAACATTAATTCTCAAACACAACCGTATGGGTGAGGGACATACAACGAGTCATTCATGGGCAGGAGAGGTAGGAATGAGTTGGAACACATCGGAGTTTGCAGAAGTCACAGATGTTTCCGACAAAGGAGGGACCAAAAGAACGGATTTCTTAGTCTCTTCCCGGTCTTCCTACCACCAAGTCAGTTTCCCGGGAGAGACAGAAAATTTGAGATACAGCCTCTCACCACCTTGCTGAGTGTGTTGCATGGCATCAGGTTCCCATGAGTATATGATACAGAAACAGGAGGCCACATTGTGATTCCCTAGTTCTGCCTTTCTTTAATACACTGATACACTTTTGCTTGTGTCTTTTACTCTAGGCAGTTATCATGATCAGATTTGATAACTCTCTCTCACCCTGAGAATACTACTATTAGTAGGCTTTTGTCCACCAAACAAGGAAAAGAAACACTGCACTCTGTCTATTCATTGCTGTGAAACATCCTTATAATTTGCAGTGGCATTCAAAGCTGAAAGGAAAAATAGAAATAAATCACATTGATATGAATGTAATACCTTCCTCTGTCCATGTGTCTGTCTCATTCATCATTTCTTCTTCTCTGCCAGATGTATGGGCTGCTCTTTTCACAGTCTTCCAGTTCAGGGTTGATGAAAAGAAAGAATTTTTCCTAAGATTTTCTAATAACTTTAAATGAACATATGATGTTAAGACCATTACTTTCAGGTGTTTTGGGACAGAGTGACACCCAGGAACCAGTATTATAGCAAGGGAAGGTCACAGTCATCAGAGACTGCATGATGTCATATGCATCAGAGAACTGGAAGTTGCTGTGTCGGAAGATGGAAGGAAGGAAAGGTGCATTACACAGTCAAATGGAGCTGGTAGTAAGAACTAAAGGTAGGAAAAGGGACAGAATAGGAGGAAGGTGTGGTAGTTTTGGTTGAGAGAGTTAATTTTTTCATAGTAGCAGTTATGGTTTGGATTTGTTCTGGAAAGAGTGTTACACAGCATCTAGGCCTTTTCTGTTCCTCACCCACCCCGTCAGTGAGTGGGCTGGGGGTGCCAAGGAGCTGGGAGGGGATACAGACCACGGGGATATTCCATAAGGCATCATGCTCAACATATAAAGCTTGGGGGTGGAAGCTGGCAGTGGCTGCTGGTACTCAGGGACTGTATGGGCATTGCTCGATTGGTGGGTGGGCAATTTCTCTCTTTTGCACTACTTGTTTTTCTTGTGGTTACTTTTATTTCCCCCCCTCACCCACCCCCCCTTCTCCTTGTTGGC
>VZTI01000924.1:581715-624659 GCA_013397865.1 Struthidea cinerea | reverse complement strand
CCCCCTCACCCCCCCCACCCCTCCTTGTTGGCTTTTTCCTCCTTTTTAAATTATTAAATTTTTTTTATCTCAACCAATGAGTTTTTATACCTTTACCTTTCTGATTCTCTACACCACCCCACTGGAGGGGATGGGGGTGTGAATGAGAGGCTGTTGGATGTTTAGCTGCCTAATGGAGTTAAACCATTACCAGTGGGGACTGGGCAAAAGCTTGAACAGTGGGGTCTGGGCAGAAGCTTGAACACTGATGAACATTGTGGTTAGGAGATCATAATCCCTCCTCAAGTCTTACTGTTTCCCTACTGCCCAAATGCTCATGATACCTAGCAGCAAACCACTTGTTATTGCTGTTACCCCTTGCTGACAGTTTTGCCAGCTTTTCTGTCAATGGCTTAAACAGCAAAAATGCTCTGAAAACTAATTCTGAAACTTTCTTCTGTTCAGAGTTAATGTGGAAGTCAGTACAATGATAGAAACAACTTTTTTGGTCTTATTATTTTAATTTTTTTTAAAAAACAAAATAAATTGGGGCACAGGAAGGACTTGCACCAGTGATGCAACATAGCCACATAATGAAAAGAAAGCATCTGGAAATCACCTTTCTTCTCCTGCTCAGAATTGCAAGTTGGCTGTCACTAAGATGGACCCAGTTAAGGCAGCTGATGTCATAGGGACCAGTTCTTATCCCTGCCTCAGCTGGGAGTGTCCAATACATCTCTTAAATCAAAATAATCAGCGTTGGTCTTCTGTTAGGCTCTGTATACAAGTACACCTACTAAAGAATTGTATCTGAAGGGAAAGGTCTGTGCATTCCCAGTAACAGTATCAGCTGGAACTCCCAAGTACAGGGAATGCTTCGTTATACATGAAAAAATTTAGGTTCTAGATCTAGATTCTAGATGCCAACTGGCATCTGAAATTAGCAAGTACCTCTAACCCTACTCCGTGCAAGTTTCATATCCTTGCATATGAAAGAGGGACAATATATACGATGCCTCAGGGAAGTTCTGAAGATACCCTGAACAGTATTTCTAAAGTAATTGCATGTTTCAGAGTTATGAGCACATAGAAAAGCTTAAGAGAACATAAATAATAGGCACAGTGGGAAATAAAACCACCACTGAAATAACTGCTAAGTAAATAAGAACTGCCTGTTCTTTGCATTGGATGGAAAAAAGGCTGCACAGTCACAAAATTAAAAATTATAATAAAAATATTAAAGGACACTGAGCGAAAATGTTTTTCTCCAGCTTTTTTTTAAATTTTCAGTTTTATGTTTATATTTATCATCACCTCACTGTTTGTAGCACAATCAAATGACCTTCAGGTTTTTTGTACTATGAAGTGCATGATTATGACATACAGCAAAAGAATTATACAGTCATTCATACTGAATCATGGGATTAATCACAGGAAACACAACCCTAAGTGAATTAGATCGATCATATCAAATAAATGGAAGTAAAGCCTTTCTGCTTCACCTCTCTTTACTTCCTGTACAGCACACTGCTTAGGCCATTTTTAAATTCTTGAACAAATGTGGTAATTTCTGAGAAATTATTTTTCAATACCTCCTTGCAAAACCAAGATTACTTTTTCCTGTTTTGTCTGGTGAGATATTAAGCCTTAGGTGCTGTGGTTTCAGGTGGAAGAATAATATGGGTGACTGGCATATGACCCAGTTGGCTGTTGGCTGAATGTTAGCATCCAAAGCTTCACCTTAATTATAAAGGCATCCCTGGGATGAACACACCCAAACATGTTGCTAGGAATTTGATCAAAATGCCACATGTCTTATCCTGCAGTAAGTCAAAATATTCTCTGATTTTTTCTCTACATTACTACACACTACAGATGAGTGCATGCAAATCATGACATACCTCACACAGTGACTTAGGAACAAGCATTTAAAGACGTACTGATTACCACTTCCAGCAACCAGGTCCTCAAGAACAGGTTTTTAGGAAAAGTTGCCATGATATTCCCATGCTAGCCATCTTTAAGAATCACCGTGGTTTTGCCCCATCTCCAGCCCAGCTGCTCCCTCAACCCCTCATCCCCTGCAGCAGATCAATACCCATCATTCCCCATGGTTTGCTCTACAGCACGATAACCAAACACAACTGAATTCACTCCAGTTAATTCATGCCCCTAGGTGCCCTAAGATTACTCAGAATCAAACAAGCCATTGTTATCCTTGGAAAGCAATGGGTGGTTCTTGGCTACAAAATTAAATCAGTTTAAAAATAATTGACAGCACCTGGCTTAGCTGAGGTGGGACTAAGCAGAGCTCAGCTGCAAGGACAAACAAGAATTATTTTCCTCTTATGCCTGGTCAGAATTAGAGGATAACAAAGCACAACATGAGGAGAATTGTCATTCTGTCACCTGCAACTCAGGAACGCTGCAAGGCTCAGATTGGCTCTGTGCTTTGCCCCTTCTCATGGTCTGAATTCTCAGGTTTACTGTTACCATCATCAGGGTATTAAAGCTGTGCAGGCATCATCTACATCTGTCTGCACCTGGCAAATCCTGCATTCTCCCCCTCATATAAATCCTACTGCTGAAAAGTTGGTTTATACATTCCATGCACTCAGGGTTAATCTTGCAGTTTTAAAAAACTTTTGGCTCATAAGCTACATAAAGGGAAAATTAAAAACCAGAGGGAGGGGAACAGACAACAATTAAACACACTAAAATTAATTAGGTTTTTTTGAAATATGCTGGTGACCTGAAAAGAAACATGCCAGTTTCTAAACCCTTTCAGTACTTTCATATGAGATACCTTTTTCAATTTCTCTGCTTTCTATCTTGTGGTCATTTTGGTCTTGAGTGAAACCCCAGAGGTATACCCGTTTATTCCAGATAAGCATCCATAAGATTACTTGCTTATCTGAACTTTGTCCTGAGCTCTTTGTTTGAGAAATCAAACCATAAATCAACTTCCTTGTGGTATTCCTGGGAATTATTTATTGTTGGCTAGACTGGAGGCAGTGTAAGACATCCTTTCTTGTGGTATTTTGGGACTTTAGATTGTAGCAAGATTACCACAGGCTCCCAAAACACCTATGGACATACATACAAAATAAACAAGAAGGACCTACCACAAATCTGTGCTACTTGCAAAATGCTCACTATCAGAAAGAGGGAGCTAAATTCAGTTCTCTCTCCTGGTGACGACCAGGACTAATGCTCTTACCTCCAGGGGAGCTATTCTGAATCATCAGCAATTAAACTAGAGTGGTATCGTTATAAAAAACTTCAACTGAAAAATTAGGTTGTGCCATCTTCTCTGCTGATGTCATCGACTGAAGGAAGCTACATGACAACGCAGAACTAAGTTTATCTTCTTTTAAAGAAAAAAAAGCTGGATCCAGAAGATCCCATCTGTTGTTTCTCAAAACAGTCTCCTAATAATCTACATAGAGTTTGGGGTCAATCAGAGTAAAAGATTATGCTAAAATGCATAGTTTTTTTCCAAGATAATTGCATGCTGTCCTCGATTGAAACATTACCACTGCAAACACACCATGCATGAGAAGAACATTTCCCCACAGGGTATTTGACTGGCAGACCATTTTCCTTTAGTGGTGGAAGTTGATTTGTAGTGGCTTGTACTGTGCAAGTTTTGAGTGTCCACAAAATTCTCTAGCTGATCATAATGTATTTATTAGTGTGGGGCAATCTGAGATTATTTGCTTTCTGCTCTAGAAGGTAGTAATCCAGTGTCTGTGCAGTCTCCAAAGCCTGCTTTTTGTTTCTGTTTCTTTGAAAAACAGCGTGATGCACTCTGGAAATAGTGTTCTCAGGAAAAGAAGCAGCAGACGTAAATAATCAAGAAGTTTGTGTGGCTCAATCTCCAGCCTTCAAGTTTAAGATCATAAACTCATGGTTCTGGTATTGAGTGGGGTGTTCAGAAATCATCCAATTCTTCCTGTAAAAAGCAAAAGCAAGAGGGAATTCAGTTCAGATGGGAACAGTGGGAAGTCAGATAATCCTGTCAACCACCTTGTCACATCCTAGCCCTAGACAGATGGGTCTGCTTCAGGAAAAGTTCACTAACATTAACCCGTGGTCAAGAAGAGCTGGAGAAGGGTCATGGACCATGCTGCACTCTCACAAGCTGCACTAACTACAGGATGCCAGAGTACTGGAGTGCTGGCTGGTGAAAGTGAATGAAGGCAAATCAAACTAACAATGTTGTTTTTATGAAATAGCAAGAAGGAGCAGAGAGCTGGGGAGATACTGGAGGATGAGAAAACAATGGAGGACAAAGAGAAAAGCTTTGGATTTGACTTTCTCCAGTTGTTGAACCATTCCTCAGGCAAGAGGAGAGCTGGCTCAGACACCACTAAGGGTCTGTAGAAGGGAAGTGGGTTTGTGGCTAAGGATTTCCAAGCTGTCAATGTGAGACTGCTTGACCAGTTGTGTATCCCTAATGGGCATGGTCAGGAAGAAACAAGGGCATGGGAATTTTCTTCAAAGAAAACAGGAGATGGAAATCTGTGAACTTGATGGGGGGAGGAACAGATGAAGAAAGTAAAGGAAAAAAGAGCTGCTGAAGAGCCTGAAATGGGACACACCTGCTGCACTCTGCTAACTGAAATTATGGAGTTTGCAAAATACAGCCAGATTAAGTTCTCCTTCAAAAGCAAGAAAGTGTGAATGTCTCACCTTCTCAGATAGGCTGAAAACTTCCACCTGCAGATTTCAGGCAAATTCATATGCAGTTCCTGAGCTGACAGGTAGCCTGAATCACAGAGGGCTCAAAAGTCATTAGACACTCAGTAAACTCCATAGAGTGCCAGAGGAATGTCTCTTTAATATCAGCATTTAATTCCCTGTGAAGAAAAATACAAAGGCTGGATTTCAGTGGGTCAAATGGCGATGTCTGGAATTTGGACACTTCCATCATGCTGATTTTTTGACGGGATACCCTTCCTTCTCAGACCAGGGTAGAAGAGAGCAGAGGAGGCTGCTGTTCTGCAAAGTTCTTTATTTCATAGTCTCATAGTTTCTTGAAGGCAGGGTTCGAAGGGGGTTACATGATAAAGCCAAGCAGCAACAGCAGCAGCAGCAAAACAGCAGGCAGCATACAACATCTTCTTCTAACTTCCCATAATTCCTTATTATTCTCTCTCTTAATTTTTCCTCACAGAAGTGTGGATTATATTTGTTAATTAACCAGTGAAACCAATACACGATTCTAGTTTTTCTTTTCTTAACCTATCCTGGTCTAATTCTAACAGCCGTAAGCATTACATAGGTATTACACAGATTTGCGTATACAGTTTCTATCAGCTCTTATTGTTTATGTGAACATTATATCTAAAAAATGTGAACAATATCGTTCTATCTATATTTTGTCTAAAATAAAGAATTCTGTGAAAAGGGAACGCTTCTGCAGAAAGAACTGTGTCTAACGTCTCTGCTGCAGCTTTTTAATGTTTCAGGCACTTAGCATGTATTTCTACTGAAAGCTAGAAATCTACATTTCTATTTTACTTTGGTATGACTTCATGTATCTCAGCTTGTCCAAAGGTTTTAATTCAACTCCTGTGCTTTGGCTTTCATCTGGGCCTAAGTCCAGAGAAGCCTTCACTCCAACACCATCACAACCAGCAATTCCATATTCTCACTACAATCAACAATGTCCTGGCCATTTAAGTTCAGTCCTGATTCATCCAAACCTCAGTCAGACATTTTAAAGGTCCCTGATGAATCACACCCTTGAAATACCCATTTCTTTCCATTAGGTGGGAAGGGAATTGAGGGTGACTAACTCAGAGAAGAGCTACACCCAAAAAGTCAAATAAAAAGGCTAGGAAAAAAGAGAGGAGGATAAGAAAAATGAAAGCTGTAATTTCAAGGTCTCCCCACGTGACAAAGATGTACCTAATGAAGACCAGAACCCCCAGTTTTATTGCCATAAGAAGGCAAATTCTGTTGTGGATGGAAAGGGGCAGGGAGTTCCCACATAAATTCAGTTCCCACAACTAAAACTGGAATTTGGCCTGTTGCATCAAAGTTTGTCAGCATGACACTTCAAAATCCTTTAGTTTAACACTCTATTTAATTCTGATTTTGCCAGTTGTTGTGCTGTTTTATCTTCACAAATCCATATGTTTCACAAAGAATACACTTTTCCAAACATAAATATCTTCAGCTGTTAAATCCCAAGGAATCCAAGTTTAGCTACAAGACAGAGAGACTCCCAAAAAGTTAAAAGTAAGAAAAAAATAATCACAAGTATCTTACCTCCAAAAATTCCTACACTTTTCCAGAAACAGTAAACTGAGAAGGAAACAGAATATCCGAGGATTTCTTGTGATGTTACACAACCCTGGGAAAAATCTTTCTAGAAACTGGAATTCAAAACCAAAAGGGCTTCAGTTACTTGACTGGTAATATCCAGAATACTCCACTGCATCCCACTGTGGTGCTATTAGATTAAGCATCTCTTTTTCAAATTTTAGTGTATATTCATGGTGGATCACTAAGCAAACACATTCAGAGAAGAGTGGACATGAACATGTTCTCTGTCAGCTGTGCAAAAAAATGAAAGTAACATTCCTCAGGCTGAGCAGAAAGCGTCAGTCCATGAGTGCTCCCCTTAGGCAAAGTCCTTCCTTAACAGTTTGGAAAGGGCAGTGAGCCGTCCTTCCCATGAAAGACCCCTGAAAGCCAACCAGGAAGTTGAAGTCAGCTTTATTGAGGAAAAAGTGCATTTGGAGGACAAAAACCTGCCTCCTTCTGTTAGTAATCTCAGGATTACTCAAAGGAGGCGATGCCTCCCCGTCTGGGTGGGGAATGTATTTCCCTTCAAAAGGAAGGCTTTGTGGATAAGGAAAGGGAATGCCCAGCCTTCAGTGATGTGAAGGCTGCAAAAGACGTTATTCACATATTAATGAACAAAGTCAGCTTTGGGGAAGTCTCTCCTGCACAATTCTCTATTTTTAGTTTTAGCATGGCTTTTAGTCCTTATTCAGCCACAATATTTAATGAAGACAGTGCACCTTTCGCTGAACTGAGCTGAATTTACTCTTTGAAATTGAGTAAAACTCCCAAAGTCATTAATAATAATTAATATCCCAATGAAGTAATCTTTACAGGTGTTGTCATGCAAAAGAAAAAAACACAAAATAACAAACCAAATCCAAACCTAACAACACTCCCCCACTACCTGGAAGAAAATTACACCACCTTAACTCCCTTAACTTATTTTACTGATTTTATGGTACATAATGTATATAGAAAGGAAGGTAAAACATGATCAGGACTGGCCAACAAGCAAGAAATTCTGACTTTGAGACAGGAGGTGTCCTCAAGAATCTGGGTAGTCTTTTGTTTTCCCTCTCCTCTTCCAAATACAACTCCTAAGTTCCCATTCTTTTCAGTGGTGTTATTTCTACCATGTAACCCCTTCAAACATTAAATACAATTGATCTAGACATTTCCCATGAGTCTTGATTAATCAGAAAGAGAAGGTTGTAATATGCAATTTCTCTTCCCTTCCCTCATTTGACAAACAGTGAATTTATTCAGATACTGTTATCGTATACAGGAAAATAAGTGATACTCATTTGTCTTAGGAATTCTGTCTACTAGAAGCTAGGATATAGCAGGGATTATTAAATCTATGTTATTTGTGACTGTTCTAATTTAATAGTCATGTTTTAGAATGTATTTTTGTGAACCAGAATGTAAAAATAACAGAGAAGAAATCCACTATTAATATTTGTTTTATTTAGATGTGTCGAGTTTGGGGGGTTTTTTAATGGAATTTCTAGGTTTTCATTTATATAAGGATGGCTAATGTCACTATTGGTCCATTCACCTGAGGACCTACAAAGGCTCACCCATTATTACTTTATAAACCAGAAAATACGCAGGAGAAGCTTTTCAGGACACAGCTGCATATCCATTCTCTTTACGAGGCTAAAGTCCTTACAAAGAGTCAGAGCAACCTGAGTTTTCTGTAAGAACTGAGAACTCCTGCACCTAAATTAATACAGCTCATACTATAGTGTGCAAAGGACTACCGTAACTGTGCATAAATGCAGAAAGACCCTTAAATGGGTTTATTTGAAATATTCTCTTTGAATAACTCTGGAAGCCTTTTGGTACCATTTGTTGGAGTGCCTGTTGAGTCAGTAGTGGAGGACTTTCCTTCTGCAATTCTCCTCTGAACAAATACCAGAAACAAAAATAAACACATGATTTGAAATTCCATTTAGCTCCTTATTTTGTAGTGTCTCTTCAGACAGCTCACAAGAGTGAAATACAGAAAGTGCGTGTGGGCCAGGAGTGGGCTATCCATTTTTCCTTCCCTCAGGGGGGGAGTGGCAACCACTGTTTCTTGGCATTCACTCAGCCCTCCTGCTTTGGCATAATCAGGAGCTGGAAATGTACCGTGACTAAGTCTCTTTTATACCAAATCCAAACATTCTTGTCAACGCCAGGATTCAATTTGCATTTTCAATGCCAAAGGCCGGCAGACTAACTCTACCCTCTGTGTAGTAAGTCAATCCCATAGATGAAGGGAAAAACTTATTCAGCTTAATTTAGATTACCAAGGGACAATTCTGAGACTTAATACATAAATTATAGTGAAAAAAAGTTACAGAATATGGGGAAAATGGTCCTTTTTGTTTGTTTTCTGAAGAAAGATCTGTTGTGTCAGCAACAGTCTGAAAAAGTGATTTTTACCTTCTGACAGGACAGATCTATTTCTCAGCTGCTTTTAAGATAAAAATCTTGCAGTAACCCCCCCGCACCTCCACTGCCAGTCAAGAGTGAGTGGTGCAACCATTGCAGGATGGAAGAATTCAAAGACAGAGAAGGTAGGGAATCAGATTGCGAGCATAGTTATGGAGGTATTTCCTCAGAAATGTTAAGTCAAATTTCAAACATTTATAAAACTTTAATAAACCAGGTTGTCAAACAGAGAGCTGGGAGAATTTCTTGATTGTATTACCTGCCAACTCAGATCTATATTCTGTTTCATACTTGGCAGACTTTTTACCTCTCTTCACATCATTTGTCTGTCTATCTGATGCACTGTATATATTCTCAGCTCTTGGCTATATTGGCTCCTGAATTTACCTTGTGCACCACCTCTGGAGGAAACACCACGACTTTGGTAACCTCCTATGCACTTGTACCTTTTTTTTTTCAAAAAAAGATGAGCTTCTTTCTTTCTTTCTCATTCACAGTCAAACTCTTTGCTGTCATGGTCTGACTGAGTCTTCTCCCTTCTGTTCATTCATATCCCTCCGCATAGTATTTTGACAGTTTGTTTAAAGGCCAGGCTGACATTTTCTAGAAAATGTCTCTGTCCTTTATTCCTTTTTCACTTCTCTCTGTCAATCATAAAATCCAAAGCATTTCAGATTCCTATCAGCTCTTTTTCTGTCAATTTCCTTTATTCCTTCATTTTTCCTTTTTGTAACAAGTTCTTTCCTTTCATATTAAGGCATGATTCACAATCCTCTCAACACATCATGTCCACTTTTTTCTCCCCAAACAGGGAACTTAAATACTCTTCTTCCATGTCTTCTTTTCTGAAAATTTTTTTTTTTTTTTTTCTTTCTTTTTTTTTTTTTTTTTTGTGAAGGTTTCATGATTTCTCTGGCCTCTTTACCTCTGAAAAATGGACTGATTTCACTAAAATTTCCTCTACTTTGTATTTCTCAAGGAACATTTTTCCAGCTTTTCTTATTTTCTGGCCTTATATTCAATACTAAAGAGGGCTTTTCATCTCCTGTGCTCTTTAATGTAGATTTCTGGTGATTTTTCTTCGTCTGGTGGCTGCTGCTGTCATGAGGGGTAAGGGTATTATCTTGTTTAATACAGAGCAAGGCAATAGGGATCCTAAGGGTGCAATGTTAGAAATAAATAATGCTAGAACCAGAAGGGATCAGTATCATGCTCTTGAATCACTGCATGATGATTTATCATGCCTGTACAGGTTAAATGGTCAGGTTAAAGGAGGCAGCTGAGTCTTACCACTACGGCTGCATTGCTGCAGCACTCAGGTGCCCTGCAAAGTCTCCAGTCAGGCATTTTTTACTTCAAGGGATGCTAAAGGTGTGCATCACCAGCCAGCTCAATGGCAGTGGGATGTCCAGGGCTAAATTGACACAGTCTATTTGATGTGGGATTACGACTGTGTTGCTCAAGAGTGGAAAGGTGCCAGGCAGGACCAGTTCTTTCCACTCCCCTCCACCGATGGAACAGCAGAGCACCTACACCTCCACGCCATCAAACATGGTAACACAGACCAGGGTTTAACAGTTCATTCTCCTCCGTCTCATGCTTTCCTCATCCACCTTCCCAGGGAGGAATTGGTGATGAACTTCCTTTCTGAAGAGTCTGGAGCTTTTTTAGATGAGTGGAGAAAAATGGGAAGGAGAATTGGGTGTGAAATGAATTGGCAGTTTGGCTAAATTCTGTAAATTGTTTTTCATTGGAATAAAACAAGAAGAGGGTTGGTGCTGTATATTTGAGACTCACTTTTCTGATATGGACCTTTTAAAATTGGAAGTGGATACCTACTTCAAATGTGTTACAAGAGTTAAGATTCCACATGGCAAACATATGGTCTGCTCTGCTGTGGTTCAGCAAAAATTCTGTCATGTTCAACTAGGGTCATTCTAGCTGATTCTGCAACTTGACTCTAAAGATCTCCACTTTAAAACTATAATTTTCATATAACTTTAGATTTCTCTAAGTATTTAATTTTTAAAAAAGCAATGAGAAGAGAGGAAAATGAACCACTGTCAGTGAGCAACCTAAGTGTCTCTATTTTGGAACTCTCTGGAACTGCCTGTTTGAGTCCCTGCTACCTGCATCAGGCACAGGTAAGAGCACGGGAACCTGCCATGGTACCCACAATATAATGCATCCCAATATTCTGTCTCTGATTGTGACCAGCATCAGCAGGAAGGTGTGGAAAGCTCGCTTGCTGCTCTATAGTTACAACATGGATTGAACCTGGAAGTGTGAGGTTTAATATCTCTCCTGTATTTTTAAAATTTTGATTCTATTTATTCCAGTTATGAATAATGTAAATGCTCAAGTTGATTAAAACAAATCCTTGCTTCATCTACAGTACATAGATTTTTTTTTTCTCTCTTAAATGAAACCAGCACTGTATTCTAAAATTTGTGGACCAGAAATACAGAGGTTTCTGTGTAAGTTATTTCAGGGCAGATGACACAGACATGTTGCTTCTCTGTGAAGCTTCTGCTTTGTTGTAACAGTACAAGCCTTGTCAGATCACGATCAGTTCTAACACTTCTCTTTTCTGCAGAGAGTGAACTTTTGGAAGGTTACCCTTAGTTGAGTTGCTCTGTGTGCCAGGGCTAAATTATCTCAGAAGATATAGTTTCAGGCCTCCATGAGACGTGCACAGTTTTCTGGGGAATCAGTAGTTTTAACATATGGAAAATTTGTAGCTCAACATGTATTTGTTGGATTTGTGTCAAGTGCAGACCTCAGTGAAATCGCTAACTCAAAATCTTCCTCAGATGTTGTCAGTCTTGCTGATGTGGCAGCTGTAGTTTGCTGGCTTGCGGCCATGGTGCAGGTTTAGAAACCAAGCATCTTTTGCTGGCTTATGTGGATTCACAGATATCTGAGTGCTCCTCCTTAATCATCTCATGCTTTTGTACATACTGTTCTCCTGGGTGATCTCACTGCCACCTCGGTGTCCTGCCTAATGCCTATGCGGGAATTTTGATATCTAATTCTTCAAATTCAGGATCGTCCTTTGTGCAGACATTTTCTCTGCCCCCTTCCCTTTGCCCCTGGTTTAACAAATGAGAAAGAAGAGAAATTCTTGTCTTTCCTCCAAACCCATTCCCCGTGCCTTTTCTTTCATCACTATTGACAAATCTTCCATCTTTCCAGACACTCAGGTTTAGAACCATGAAACTCCTTTTCACTCCTCACTTCCTAATATTTGGGTCCCCATTCAATTTTCTTCTCTGCTTCTATAATCTTCTAAACCTACCTATTTTTCTTCTGTGTCACTCATCATTTTGCTCTCATGGCCTACCTCAACCTCCTTTAGTTCTCCTTCAGTGTGCATTCCCAGCTTCCTCTATGCATCTACCTAATACTCATCAGCTAAAATAATTTCTTCTTCCTCAGCTGAATTGTTTCTTTCTTGCTACAAGTTCTTTTTTTTCTCTCACTCTTTCTACATCCAGTTCAAAAGCCCTGACTGAAGTTTTGTTTCTGCTGTACCCTCGCGTCTTGAATCCTGTCATGATTGTTTGCCCTTCCTACTTCTCCTGTTTCATTGCTGTATCCTCCCTTCCCATCCTTGCATGTGGAATTTGGGTCATACTTCTTCCAGTGTGCAAACTACCCAGTTCTTTCACTCAAATCTTTTGTGCATTACCACCTTTTCTGGTTTTTTACCCTAGCATTTTGTCTAATGTGCTGCTTACAGTTTCCCACTGTAACAGTTCATGATTCTCCATATCATAAGTCACTACTCATGAAACTGGACGACTTTAACATTTAAGCTTAGTGCTTGATACCATTCAATTCTGTTTATCTCTGTCTTGTATTTCTTCAGTTTAAATTGTATCCCCTTTCTTTGAAGTGGGTATTCTGGTACAGGAATTCGATTTTGTCAGTTAATGGGTATTTGGTACTGATGTGGCTAAGTCAGAATCATTGCAAACACACCCAAAATCATTAGTGAGATGACAAGAATAATAAATATTTCTTTTCATCCTTCTGGGGGACCACAGCACCCAGAGTGATCCTTCTTTGTTCCACAGATGCTCCAACCTTCTGCCTTGCAAGCACTCTGCCTGATTTTTAGGCGCATCCTTTGTTGAAAATATAGACAGAAATTTGGCAAGCACCTTTCCACAAGGATTGGGAAGATTTCTGAAAAATTCACTGCTTGCAACAGAAGTTGTATGTACAAGTTTTCTGAGGTGGAATGTCTTGCAGAGAAAATACAGTGAAAGCTTAGTATTCACCTCTTTTACCTTTTGCCTTTAGTAGCACTACCCTAAGAACAAATACTAATGCTTTGCCTTTCAAAACCGCACAGCATCAGATGCGTACATTTTATATTTACAGAATTTGTGGGAAATAGCCACTATTAAGTATACTGGTGAACTTGTACAGCTATTTGAGAGCCTTATCACTATATTAGACTCGTTTAACAACAAAAGTCTGTCTTCATGAGAAATTAAATTATATTATACACTCAGCAGTATAAGTTACTCCCACACACTTGCAGCAAATGTAATTGTTAATGGCAGCAGCTACAACCTTTGTAGCCCAAATGAATTTGACTTATGTGATCTGTTTGTTTTAATTATAAAAGCTGTTACTAGTGATACGAATATTACTTTGGAACATGCTTGTCAAACATAACTTCTCTCTCTGTAGTTATTTTCATTAAGAGATCTACTTTTCAAGCCAATAAAACTCTCTCCAGTCTAACAATGAAACATTATATTCTGTGGAGAAGTACTACTTTGCCTTCTGAGTATCTAGCTGCATGATGTGATATATACATACATGCATACATATTTGTTTAAACACCATTCTCTTCTGCAAATCAATTCATTTTGGCTGCAATCCAGAAATCTTTTGAGGCAACTTTATACACAGCTTCAAGAATAACTGGTTTCTGCTTGGGTTTCAGTCTGTCTTTTTCATGGGTAATGCACAAGGATGAGGGCTAAAATACTTGAGTCTTTCGCCAGTGCTATTTTGGGCTAAGAAAATCAAGCCCTATTTGAACCACTGTCTACTTCAAACTTGAACATAAAGTTAATATTATGAACATAAAGTTAACAACATGTATAGATCAGGAAGTCCTCCATTTCAAAAACTTACAGGAGCAGCAAAATTAAGCTTGCTTTATTAATGACAAGGCTCCTTGGAAGTAACTAGCATATGATATAGACCAAAATGCGTCGTTATTCCAATATACATTAGTTCGACAATACTTCATATTCTGTCCCAACAAGATAAAAATTTAACATTTCAGTTTAACTTTCCATACACTTATCTCAAATCATATGTAGAATAATATGCATATGCATAGGTTAGAGAGCCAAACAAATATACACAACCATGTGGGATGAGAAAAGCTTTGAAACAGTAGCTGTAATAAAAAAAAAAAAATATGCAGATATCTAATTCTTTTCTCATCAGGTTATTGTAGATTAAATTTTATGGTTCCAGAAGGAAAATGAGAAACAATATAAAAATAGGAGAACTGTTATTTGTCTTGTAAAAATATTTGCTGAAGGAATAAACTCCTTGAAACCTTAATGTTTACATCACCACAGTTTAAACAAAGACATCTTTAAGGCACTTGGCTTCAAAGATTAATCCTGTGTGTGGGAACAGGGACTCTAGCAATGGGACCAGTTTGCTGGGCAGGTCTGATTTATATGTGATTTGTAAGGCAGACTTGCCAAGTTTATGTTCCCTGTGCAACGCTGAGGGCCAAGCCCTATTCTGGTGCGAGCCAGAACAGCACCACTATTTACAGACATACCTAATAAAAATGAGCCAAGCATGTGTCTCTCAGAGTTCCTGGAATAGTCACTTCAATACTTAACTATTAGAGTAAAGTATTCCAATGAGACATTTGCCAAACTGGTACAACTAAGCCCTGGTTCTAAGTCTGATGAAGTTTACTGTAACGTGTATGTTGTGCATCAGTGTTGACATGGGTGTGTTCATTTACAAACACAGGTTTATTTAAAGTAATTTGGTCTGGAGGGATCCAGTACATATTTGCAGGAAAGATCATAATATTCACTGGCATATGCATGCAGCCATATGCCAAAGGAAAAAAAAGACAAATATCATGTAACTGCACAATGTTATATTACTGGCACCAGCAACTGAAGTACAAATCTAAGGTAAATCCCCATCCATAGCCTTTGTACCATATGTACTGCTGTCTTGCTGACCTCGATCCATAAAATTTGCAATTACTTTGGAGAATCAGTTCCACAAAGGACAAGCCCCTATTACCCTGGTTTGAAGGGCAAATGGGATTCAGATATCTACCAGAGACAGGACCGAGGCATTTGCACCATGTCTGTGCTGCCCTAGGACTACTTTCACATTCTTTCAGGAGGAAAGACATGATAGTTTTACGTGTGGATAATATTAAGGATACGGTCTGGTGAAGCAGGCATGCATCAAGCATCAAGGTGTCAATCAATGTGTTCTCAAGGGGTTTTCCACACACAAGCTAGTCAGGAATTTTTTTTTAATTAAATACCTCTTCCCTTGAAAATGGTGATTTCTTGAAAATGTAACTTTTCAGGATATAATCTAGTTTTTTCAAAAGCTTTTTGTGAGGAGTCTCTGGTTTAGGATAACATTTCTCACAGGGGAAGAAGAAAGCTATGTCCCGTGCTACATAGTGGTTTGGAGTTCTCAGGCTAGTGGTGGCAAGGTTCCAGAAGCTGAGGGTAGCAAATTTCCATTACAAGGATTCTGTGTTTTACCAAGTTTTAGAGGGAAAAATGAGAGTTTCAAGATATCCCAGATTCTTGCTAGGACAAAATGAAAACAAAAGCTGAAACTTGGTGTGCCTGTGCATGTGTGTATGTACGTTGTGGAAGCACATGTATTGGAATTCTTGTTTCCCAGCCACTGTTGTCACACAGTTGATGTATGGTTCTGGCTTAATATTAATTTTTTTGAGGTTAATATTTTCTATGAATCCATCAACAGAGGCCCATCTAGCTGCTGGATGCTCTGGCACTTAGAGACTGCGAGGCAGCTGCAATCTGCTTTCTGTATAGACTGTTTTGTGCCAGACATAGATAATTTTCATGAATTCCTAGACAGTAGTGTCTTGTGAAGACACAACATGTCCAGATGTGAACTGAAGTCCATATTCTCAGCTGGGGAAAATGGTGTAGCACTGACTTCAGCTGTGCTGTGCTGAAGTGCATGCAAAGCCACAGCTTGCATTTGACCCACCACTTAGGACAACACCACAATGCTTGATTGCAGATCCTTTGAACCATTCTGGATATGTGGCAAACTGGGGAAATTTCTATTTGGCATGAGGCTGCCACATGAGAAAGCCACACTTCCGTTTTCCAATGAGGAAAAATTTGCTAGTGAATGTTCTGGGTGAATTACAGACCTTAGGCATTTGGTAAAAATGCCTTCAATTCCTTGCAAAAGCCTCCATGCAGATGCTAGCCTGCAACTCTCCAACATGTAAGAATGAAATATCAGGCCGGGGCATATCTTACAAATTACTGTTTTGGAAACAGTGTCATAATCAAGGGAGGAGAAGAAAGAAACTTCCTATGTAATGGAAAAGTTGTCCAGTAGTCTTGCCAGTATTTAAATCTGATTGTGCATGTCTCCCAAATGTTTAATGATGTGGTTTACTGAACTCCATCCCTGGATAAGTTGTGTTGGTTGTGTTTAAATTAATAATAAATATTTTTTTTAAAAAAGACTGAATAATGGTCAGCTGAATTTCAATGTTAAGCATATAATGTGATCCAGTTAGGCAACTAATTTTAAGAGCAGGTGCTTCAAAAACACTTTTGATGCGGTTGTAGTTGTATTAACAAGATATAATCGTCACCTCCTGGAGACCACAGAAGTTTAGAAATTGCCTTCTGTTGCTATCAATGCAAATAATTTATGCATTTTCTCTTTCCAAGTACCTAGAGAAACTACAGACTTCTCCTTTGAGCCAGCAGTAGAACAAGTAGGAATTCAGTAACTGTCTAAGACTCCTGATTGTTAGGATTCTCAAAATTAGAAAAACAATGCTGTTTTCAGGATGACGCTGGAGATCCACCACCTGAAGTTCTTCTACCTCTTCCTACATTGCTACTGATCTTCTGGTGTGACCTTGGGGAAGCTGTGTTATTTATGCAGTGCTGTAATTATACTGCTTGGAAATAGGACATAATGACATTTTCTTTTCTTTGTTCAGCCTTTAAACATTCTTCAATTAAGAATACTATGTGGCTGCAATCTAGGGAGTGTTGACCTCAGCTGCAAGCGTTCTGCTAAATTCAGCCTGTTTTATCAGACCATCTAAAAGTAAAGGATTATTAAATGCTGCTGATGTATTTTAAAAAATCCTTTCACTTTGAAGTGCGTCAGGTTCCAAATGCTGTTTACTCCACTGGGGCTTACAGATCTTAGGATGACTTTTTGTTCATAGTTTCCTAGTGCCTTAAATTCTTTGAAAATTCTTGTTGTTATATTTTCACATTAGCCAGAAGCTCCAAGATGACCCTCAAGCAAACTCTTGCAAACCTTTGAAACTCAGCAAGGGCCTCTGAGGCCCAGATTCTATTCAGCAGACAAGCTTTGCATGTGGTTTTGTGTTTTATAGCAGAGTTTCCCACAGTTCCACTTTTAATACCTTTTAAAAATTATTTTTAAATAAGCCAAAGAAAGAGAAATTGCCTAATGACATAACAAAAAGTCTGAAAGAAGTGAAATTGTCTGTGATTCAAAGCATGGTACTGCAGCTTTAAATACCTTATCAAATTTTTGAATCCAAGCCAAACTTCAATCATATTTGCAGATTTGGGTTTAAATAAACAGCACTGCAGTAGAAAATGGAACACTCTCACTTCACTGTTTACATTTCAGAAAAGCCATCTCTGGAGGCCAACTCTGTTGTGAGCAATAGTTTCAGACTGATTTTGTTCTTTGCTTGCTTTACATTTGGGCATAGAGGTAAACCACTACATATAGTCAGGCCTGGAAATTCAGTATGTGCTGCTTGTGTTTCTATATGACACAACTAGAGCATCTTTCTGAAGAGAAACTTCTTCTTCATTGTGGTAATGCTTGCATGAAAATCTGTAAGGTTTGGGGCGTACTTAAGTCTGGATCTCATTTTTTTCACTTTCCCCTTGACCTCTGTGCTGATGTCTTCCTCTGCATCAGTCAGAGGTGAGACCCAATAACAACATGGACCTTTTTTGGAACACTGACATCATAGGAGGGTTCACCTAGGTCTGTGCCACAGTACTAAAACCATGTTTCCACCTGTACGTGGAAAACATAATTTGAAATGTTGCAGCTCAGGTAGATAGTGCTGAACTAAATATGGTGCTGACCAAAGCTTAGTGGAAAACCTCAGCAAAACAAGTACCTACTCACTACTTCCTGCAAAAACACGTGTGGTTCTGCTAGCTTGTTGCCAGAGCTCTCTTTGCTTCCACAGTTGGTAAGATGGATTTCAGCACTCTCTCTATGAGCAACCCAGCACTGATAATTAGCATCATATCTGGAAGGCTACTGGCCTTTTCCAGACCCAGATTTATCTCTCTAGACATGCATATCCTCAAAGGTTTCCTAGAAGGCTTGCTCAGCATGCCTATTTCTCTAGCAAATATTTCAGTAGCAGCACAGATTCATAAGCATTCTCTTTTTTTCATAAGCCTAGCTAAATAGGTTTTGGAATTTTCTCGTTCTTTATGGTTATTGATACTTTTACATCTTTTGCCAGGATTTCTTCTGTTACAGCCTAAGGACCACAGTAGTAAGTGTGCTTTATTATGAAGGTGAATAGATCCTGCTGCCGCAACAAGGAAAAAAACATCATTTAGATTGCAGATACCTGAGACTTCATGGTCACTAAATTATATTCGGTTTTGGACTATATTTGAGGCAGTTATTACCACTCATGACCACTTTTGTATAATGCCATAGTCATGAATGAGTGAGAGCTGAAATGCTCTGTGTATGACTACATGAATGTGCACAATCCATTACACTTCTTACCAGACATTTCCTGACATCCTACATTTTCAAGTAATCTTATCTTTCAACAAGATTTGTAACAGGCAGTTCAAGTCACACAGACACTCATATCTTAAACATCCTTCCCCCTGACCTTGACAAATGCAGTCTTGTCTGGTCAGAGACTTTGAGAATGCTGTTTTAATGATCATTTTCCCAGCCTGTTGCTTTGATCTTGATACCCCTTCTCTTAGTGCACAATTGGCTCCTCATCTCCCCCACAAACAAGAGTGATTTCACTTCCAAGACCATTCATGGCTTTCTTCCACCTATTTCTTATTCATTATCACAACATCAACTTCCACCTCTGATTGACTTATAGTGTTAACCTTTATGCTGCTTGCTGCATTTTCAAGCAAGACCATTTTAGCACTTGCTTTCAAGTGGCCCCTCACAGTTGGAAAAGATGTTTTAGCTGTGACAGACACTTACTAGTTGTCATTTGAGTCTTTGCTTAGAGTTCTTTTCTTTTTCCAAAAAAATACTGCAAAATGCTTTAATGCTGATGCTGTGCCAATACTCTTTATGCATGCCCACAATGTCTGCATCCCTCTCTTCTGTCCTGCCTTACATATGCATTGTTGGTGGTTTTTGCAGGTCCTGTCCTAGGAGGTTTTGCCAGTAGGGTCCTAGAACACGGCCAAAACATTTGAGTGCTCCAGTAACACAAATCAAAGTAATGAAGATCTTTTCCTCTCCTAACTATGTATAAAGTATTCATAACTTATAGCTGATTTCAAAAAGCAGCCATTTCATAACCCCCTCAAGTGGGCCATATCCATCCCACAACGTTGCCCTGACACGACTACATTTGCCTTACACGAAAAACTTATGTGCATCCTCTTCAAACTTATGATCCAATGCCAGCAAAGTTAATGACATGAACATTTTATGTTGCCAAAAGGGAGCTCTAGTTGGTTTTGGTTATGACTTTCAAGAAGGTAGTTTAAGTACACCTACAAAACAGTTTTCCAGTCAGCCAACACTGCCTGTGCGTCGTAGTTGCATTAAGGCGTTTTACCAGCACAACCACGATAACAGAAATTCTGCGCTGCAGAGAAGGACTGAAAACCTACCAACAAGCCCCTGAAGAAGATGAGCAGTGACAGCCTGGCTCCACTGACATCCACGGGAATTTTGACATTATCATGAGTGAAGATAGGATTTCACAAAAGATGTTTATGAAGCCTCATACATGGAGGCCATAAACTGGGAGCATACCATAACATCCAGCCCTATAAATGTCAGGAATCTGCATCCACATTCTTTTAATGATGTTTCAGATGTAGGTCGAAGTCAGAGCTGATCTGAGTACTAAAAAAAACCCCATATATTTCATTTCAGTGGCCTGTTTCAGATTTCTAACACTGAGGAAAGCTCAACTCCTCAGAAAGGGTAGTAAACAGATAAGAAGATAATTGCAACACATTCCCTTGAAATTCAACTGAGAAACTGTAGAATTTCAAGGGAAACATGAGGCTATGTGAACACAGCCACCTACCTTAACCAAAAGAAGATTCCAGGCCCTGAGCTGCTTTAATTTTGTGGGTTTTGTTCAGACAGCTAAAGTGGCAATCAATAAGACTTTTTAACTCCTCATTCTGGCTTTTGTGATAAAAGGTCGGAGTTGAAAATGGCCAGATCACAGGCTGTTCTAAGAGGTGAGCTGGGTATATGTTGGATGAAAGTAGAAATGAGTAATCTGATGAATCCAGGAAGTCTATTTAAAACATAAAGGTAAACAAAAATAACTCAAAATTTGTTCAAAATGGTAGGGAAGTAATAGAAGCTTAATCGTATATAGGTGGCAGTGACATGAAGAATTTTTAAATTTTTTTTAGTCAAGTTTTGCCTGGGGACCTCTGATTTCAGAAGAAAAATGAAGGTGATTGTAGAAAATATGGAAGGAAAGTCAGTGATCCTTGTTAAAGCAATGATCCTTTCAATGATTCCTCCCTTAGCTGAAGTATTTTGATGTGTGCTTCATTTACTTCAGTTTTACCCATAAAGAAGAAAGAAATCTGAGTCAGGTTAGCAGGGGGGAAATTCACTGGAGTGAAAATAAAAATAGAATCTTTTGTAACTTTCATGCTGACTTTTATTTTAGCAGTATGCCAGACAGGGACTTCTGAAGACATTCCAAAAGAATGGCTTTTTAATTATCCTACTGTTATATTGCTCAGTCATGAATCTTTTTGACAGTCTAAGTGCAAAAAGCTAAGAAAATGTATTTATAATCTTTGCTCTTTCCCTTCTCTCATGCATGTTTTTTTTCCCTTATTGGAGTAATAAATACTGGCATCATAATAGGACGACACATTGAATGGTTCACTAATGAGTTAAAAGAGCTGAAGGCAGAGACTTGATCCAAAAGAAAGGGGTGTCTGTGATGGATGAGACAACAAAAGTGACTTGAAAGCAGGAGCAGGACTAAACATACTCAGGGTTTCTGGGTTTTTGTTAGTACACATTCTTTCTTGCCTCCGGGACAGTGATTTCAGTGGGATTCAAACCACTTGCCCAGATCTTTGGAAAGACCTGGCTGTGGCATGGCCTCCAGCAGAGCTTCTCGACACCCTACAGCCCCAGCAGATGGGGTCTCTGCAGTCAGGGAGCTGCTGTGCATGCACACTGAGTTCTGCACAAGCAGAAGGTGCTGCTCCTGCCACACTTCATCAGCACATCCACCCTGCACTCCCATGCAGATCAGATGCAGCAGAGCTTGAAGAATAAAGGAGGTGGGGGTGCCCCAGTGCTGCTCTGTGCTCACCACACAGCAGGGGCGTTTCTCCTGCTATACATAGCCGAGCTGAGCAGGGTCAGAGCTGGCAACAGGCTGTACTGCGCTGGCTGCAGGCGCTTGCAGCGCGTGTTGTGGCATCACAAAGATTAAGTTCAGGTTAATGTGCACACATGTTTGCCATTCACTTGTGATGAAGGGGACAAAATACCCTCACAATTTTCTGCTAAGATTTTTCATAACCTCCGTGGTCATGTTTGATTTCTGCAGTTAAATAGACATCATGTTTGACCACAGCACTAGCTGATAATACAATTTGAAAATTCTTCTGGAATTTCCTTGGCATGATTTATACGGGTAATTGAACAATCCACTGTTTAGTTTTAAACATTGCAATTGCTTTTGACAATATCATTACCTCAATCTAAATTGCACCAGAGCGTGCTAGGGTTATTTCAGAAAGAATAAAAAGACTATAAATGGAAAACCTCTCATCTCTGATAAGATGTATCCACATTTATGAATTCTCACTCTTTTTTGAGGAGATACCATTATATTTTCTGCCAGTCAGTAAGTGCATTCAAGTAATTATTATAAAAATGTAAAAAGCAAACCAAATGTGAAGGCTTGCCATCTTACAAGAGGATCCTGTGCATTTCATTATGACCAGCAGATAAAATACTAGCGTTTCTCATTCAGAGATTTATTTGTTTTTAACTTTCAGCTGGAATTGGGACCATGGGTTTAGGCTCAATATATATGTCCATCTCTGACAAAATGTGCATACCTACATATAAAATGCTAAATTACCAAAGAAATAAGCAAATCTGCATTTATATCCATATATATATATAGTTCACGTTCTTGTAGATTTCACAAAAAGACTATTTGTGATTTCAGCTTCTTGCTTTATCAACCAGACTTAGAAAAAAATCTGAAGAGCATATTAATTAATATTTCTGCAGTAATAATAATTAAATATGTTTGTAGCCTCCATTCTAACTGTTCTAAGGATGGAGATCCAGCACATTATTCCTTGATTATCTTTCATTCAGTGAACTCCGTTGAACTTCAAAATGTCTAATGACCTTGCAAATCTTTAAACATGAGTATGATCTTGACAGCAGTTGTTTGTATCCTGTATTATGTGTCAATTCAGTAGGTGGAGAGTAAAAAAAACACCCTTTCCCCCAAAATCTGTTCTTTAGAAAAGCTGACCTTGTTTTTCTCCAACATCAGCGACTTTTTTTCCTGTTTTGTTTTATGGTTAGAAAATATCGTTTTCCTCTCTGCTTTCATAAGAACGTTTGGAATCAGTTCATCTGTGCAGTCTAAGATAGGCCCTGCATTTTAGGTATTTATCAGCCTAGGACATCCTTTTTCCAGTCTGCTTGCCAGCAGCTTACATTCAAATTTATCGGTGAAATAGAACTACAAGGCAGTGACTAACTTTAGAGATCCTGACCAGGTTCTGTCCTTGCCTTATGTTCTGTCCTTGTCTCACAGATGGGATCTAGGAAAGTTTAAGCATTTTTGGCAGGAGCTGAAATACCTTTGCTACAAAGAAGTTGAGGAGGTTTGGGCATTTTGGGGGGTGTTTTCTTTCTCTCCTCTTCTCTTTTTAGAGTACGCTGAATGCGTGATGGGGCTTGGGTCATGGCCTGTTTCATCTTGCAGATCACACTGGCTTTAGGCGGAATTTTCTTCCTATTTGTATTAGATGGGAGTTTTTGCCTAGGACCCAGGCATTCAAATTTTTGTGAGCCTACAGGTCCCTCTTTTCTAGATAGTCTTTTAGGAATCCTAGCCTTTAGTTTCTGTTTCTTCCTTTCTATAAATGTTATCAAAGTGTGAAGTTCTGGTTAAAGGTTTGTATGTAAGACTTATTTTCTTCAGCCTTCGCTTTACTTGAATAAATCTGTGTTGAACCTTCTGTAAACATCTTCATATGGTTTCCCAAGACTTGAAGCTTGATATTTTATCTTTTTTAGTACAGATTTTATTGGCAAAATATATGCCTGATAAAATTTAACAAAAGTTTTCTGGTTTTGGTTTAAAAGAATGTTCAAAGCACTGATAAACTTGATAGCGACTTTGAAATTTTCTGTAGGTGCTTAATGCCTAGACGTAAAGATAAAATGTCTCTCTGAGAATCTTCTTGCAGGAAAAATTGTTAAATCTTGTGCTCATTCTGTTTCAAGCACTTCTTCAGATCATCTTTAATGGGCACTATTCATGACTTTGAATATTTTTTTTTAAGGCTCAGAAATCCACTCAAAGCCTTAAAAAATTACTTTTATCAAATTTTATTAAATTATGTAATCCTCATGTACAGAGCTGGTTTTACATTTATGATGAGATGCCAAAGGAAAAAGAAAGGAAGTAGCAGAAATGTCAAAAGTTCTTGTGATATTTTATTTTCAGAACCATAACGGTCTGGAAAAGCAACCAATTTAGCAAGACCAAATCTCTGGCTTTTTTTGCATCACTTTCTTTGTGACTCCGTTTCAGAAAGTTTTTGCTCTAATAAAGAAAGTTGCACTGCAGATAACAGTACCCTTTAGCCTTTAGGTGTTGTAACACAGTGAGGGTAGGGTATTGATAGTGTTATCTCATCTTTGGATTTTGGTGGCTTGGGGGGATATAACAGCGGGATCCCAGTACCCAAAAGGTGGTCATCAACAAGATGTAGCCACCAGTGCATGGTGGAAGGATGAGAAATAACAGACATAAGCTGAAAGAAGAGATTCAGACTGGATTTAAGGAAAAAAATTTTCATACCATGTCAGCTGTCAAGAAGTGAAAGAGCCTGCCCAGAGGAGGTTGTGCTGTCTCCATCCTTAGATATTTTTGAGAACTGACTGGAAGCTGTCAAGATCTGAAGCAATCTGGTCTGACTTGAGAGCAGACCATGCTTTGAGAAGGGGTTTGCACTGGAGACCTTCTGAGGTCTTTTCCAACACAAATCCAACCTATGAACCTACAAGGACTGGCTGCGAGATGAGCTAAGGGTCGCCTGGTCCAGTCCACTCTATGGAAGGGTGGGTACAAGACATGCTTCAAATACAAAATGTGTTAAATTCTCTTCTTATGACCCAGAAACATAGTACAGGTGGTAACCAGTGGCTAGCAGGTAGAATATAAATCTGTTGCAACACGGAATACACTGAAGTGAAAACCAGAGAAAATCGTGCCTTCTGGCACCATTTCCTATTAGACTGCCCAGGTGTCCAGATGCTTCCCTCTTCTTTCAGCCCTTCACACCCTGCCACCTCCTCTTTCCCTCCAGCTACAGTCCTCTCCATCACCTCCTGACCGAAGCAGATTCCTTTCAAGGAAAGAATTCCACTTTTGAATTCTGTTACTTTCCTCTTATTTCAAGTAATTGTAGTATTGTCTTTTCTTCCATCAGTGTTCTCCCTTAGGGGAATTCTTCTAGTCTTAATTCTCTTACCACCCTCTTTCAAATAGCTAAAGATTTAATGCAAAAAACCTGTTCGCCAGCTTATGCTTCCAGCTACAGTTATTTCTAGCCAGGGTGTTTAGGAAGTCTTATGCTTCCCTTCACAGGTTGTAAAGTTGTGGGTTTGGCCTCCACAAAATATTCTTAGTGTAATTTCTCCTTTGCCTAGAGCTACCTTCTCTGCATTTATCCTGGTAAACACAAAGCTGTTTCACACCTCTGAACATCTATATTTCTCTGAAGTCGTAAGTCTGAAGGTCAGCATCCTGAACTATTTAATAAGCTTGGGTTTGGGGCTTTCATTTATCAATCCTTTTTTTATTAGACCGTTCTTTTTTCCTGGCTTTTTCTCCAGCCTAGCTTCGTAGGAGTTGCCTGTGTGGCATACACCTTCACAATGTGCAAGAAGGGGGGCTTCTGCCTAATCCTTTACACTGTAATAAAAACAAGTCAAAATAGTGGATGAAAATGTTATTGGTATGTATTTCTTGAGCAAACTAGCAATTCCAGAAGTCTCACACCATCTATTTCCAAGTTCTCCATTTTAATATTTCTGCCAAAAATCTTTGAAATTTTGTCTGCTTTCTGCTGTTGTAAACTGGACTTCAATCTAGTGTTCAAATAACCCCAGGAAAGTCTGAGTTGGTTTTCATGGGCCAAGTTTGTCAGTGAATTTGATGAAATGAGAGAAACAGTTCCCACCAAGTACCAAATTCATACTTTGAGCCTCAACACAAGCCTAGAGCTTGAGATGGCACAAACGAAATTACTATCAAGACAATTTTGTCTTAGCTTCTGAATTCTGTCTTCAGACAATACTGAAGTAAAGAGTTCCAAAATAATCTCTGATAAACCATCAGTAAGCCTAAGATTTGCTTAAATTTCATTCCTCACATGCACTGAAAAAGCTGGAGGACTTTCAACGTTTTAGAGCATTTTTTTTCATTTTGGATCTTAGACTGAAATCTTCCTTCATTTCTCATGTTTCATGGCTGTTAGAGCAGTGGTAAGATGGCATTGTTTCTTGATGGCCCCACTTGCAGAGGGAGCAAAACCTCTTCATGTGCTTGTACTTAGCCATGGGCTGCTGCTCAGCTCGTGTATGTGCAGGCTTCCAGAGAGCCAAGGTGACTACTGATGCTGCCAGCCAGGCACCACAGTGCAGAGATGTCCTCTCTGAAGCAGGCACCAATTGCCAGCACTGCCTCACAGTCCTCTGCTGGCAAGTACACCTAGCTCAGGCTCCAGCACTCTCCACACCAGCTCTGTCCTTCCACTCTCTCCGATCAACAGATCTGCTCCAAACAGACTCCATCATCCACCCCTGGACAGAGCTGCAGCCTTGGCTGCCCTGCCTTGCCCTTATGCTCACATTGGTAAACAAATTTTTTAAGTAAGGAAGGGTCTGAACAGTCATCTTTCTTGCTTTCTGATACAACACAGGTAATGTCACATCATGGAATGGTTCTTAGATTCAAAATATCTTTATGATTCCTCATATTTTTGAGTTTAGAGATGCAGATGCACTAAAGGAAAATACCTGCTAAATTATTTTTGTCAGGAGACAAATAATACCTTCCAGCTTCATTTGACCCCAATAACTTCCCATTAATATATTTTTGCTGGCAAATACCCCAGACTGTCTGCACTAATGAGGAGGCAGAATAGAAACACTATTTGGCACCTGTATCATGATCAGTCTGTAGCACAGGTATGTGTGTCAGTGTGAAGGTACTGCTGAAAAGGGAGTACAACACAGCCCTGAGCACAGAGTAGAAATGGAAAAGAAGAAAAATCAATTTTGTGTATTTCCTGTAAAAGGAATAACCTATTATTTGATTCAGTAGAATGGAAATCTTACACCTGGAAGAAACACTCAGATAAACACATTAAAGAGTTCTTACCTAAATTTGCTCCGAATATTGCCGGAAAAAGGAGTTGGACAAAAGAAAATGTGGGAAACTGGACAAAGCAGGGGATCTGATGCCTATTGAAAAAATTATCGAGTTGAACATGAGTCAGAAACACATCCTTGAATCAAAGGTATCCTGGGCTGCATCAACAAGGGTGCTATCAGACAGTTGAGTATTCTCTGAGCACTGGTGATGCCGCATCTGCAGTTTTGGGTTTTTCAGTACAAAAGAGACATGGACATACTGGAGAAAGTCTATCAAAGGACCACTAAACAGGTAAAGTGTCTGCAGCACCTCTGCTGGGATACCTGGGAGTTTAGCCCGGAGAAGAGACAGCTCAAAGATATCCCATCAATGAATTAGATATCCTAATGGAGGGTAAAGAAGGAGCCAGATTCTTTCCAGTGAAAGGAACAGTGACAATGGGCACAAACTGAAACACAGAAGGCTTCATTTTGTACATCAGAGAACACTTTTGTACTGCGAGGGTGACAGCATTGGAACAGGTTGTGGAGTCTCCGTCCTTGAAGATATTAACAAATCACCTGGTCCTGGTCCTGGGAAACTATCTCTAGGTGACCCTGCCTGAGCAGAACAGTTGGGTTGGGTAACTTCCACAGGTCCCTTCCAACTTCAACCGTTCTGTGATTCTGTAATTGCTGTCTACAACTGGAGTAAGTTACAGTAAGTTGTTACAGTACTCAGAAAGAGGTTTGGCTAAGACATAACTTTAAGCTCGGGCACTGCACCGACGTGAAATATTTTTGATTTATCTACTGTATAGAGGGTGATCTAAACAAAAATTGTCACTCTCAAGGGATAGAAAATCAGCCTTTGGGGATTTTTTTTCACTGTTCATATTACTCTGCACCGTGCCATCAAAACCAGGTGCATTTTGCATCTGTTGCTGGAAGTTCAAGTTTTGTTCAAGTTGACTTGAACGAAAATTAAAATCCAATAGATTTATCAAAGGAAAAGAGCATTGTTATTTCTCTGAAGTCTGCTCAAATCTTTCTTTCTGTCCATACGTAACCATAAATCTACATGGTGTATTGACAGCCAAATGTTTTCTGACCTGTGCCAAACATAGTCAAATAAATTTTAACTCCTTTGATGCACTACTTTAGCAAAACTGAAGCCAGATGTTTCACAGGTGACCTGACAGAATACCATTATTTCCCAATTACCATAAATAAAAGGAAAGCTGTCACAAAGAGTGTGCGAAGATATATCATTCTAACATTCCTGAAGATTTAACCCTTCCTGACCATTCACAAATTGAACATCTGAAAGATGTTTCTAGACTTAGTAATTAGACACAAGGATCTTGACAATATCACTTCTCACCTTTCCCCATATTTAGATGCTTTGAAATTAGGTGTTTGGGGGGATTTCAGTCATTTCAGAAGCTACAGCTGTCGTACAGAGAGGCAAACAGACCTGCAGCAGCACTTCAGAGCGATGCAGAAAGTACAATTCTGCCTCCTACTAGGCTCAATGAGAAGATAAATAGGTAGTCTAGTATGCCCCTTGACACAATAACAATAATCCAGCAGTCTTCTCTAGTGCAGCTTTTTTCCAAGTCAGTGACTTAGTGAATATAACAAAAACTCAAGGAGTTTGCACTTTGTGTTTCTCTCTGCAACATAAGGTAGGATCTCCAAGTATTTTCCAAAATGATAGTTTTAGCTTCAAGCATGGGTCCATTTATCTAATTGCACTGTGCTCATGACATACACAGTGCTGGTAGTATAGGTGATCTCAGTAGTGGTGGGATAATACATAAAAATAAGTATACCACTAGAAATGTTTATATATTTTGGGAAAAGCAATTCTTACTCTAGGGTAGTGAACAAAATAAATATTTTCCAGAGTTCACTAACTTCATGGATTCATTCTGACTATCATGAGCTTTTAACTAGACCCAGCGTATTCAAAATATTGAAGGAACATCAGATCCTAATAGTGGTTTAGAGTGGTTACACTGAAACAAATAGATGCAAAGACAGACTCTTTGAAGGATGAGTTGGTATAAATATTCACAGAGTGAAGACAAGGGTAATAAAATGATGCAATTTTGTATCACTCTGGAGATTCAGTTTAAGCATTAAAGAAGCAGGTTAAGAAAGTTTCCAACCAGTATCTGTGGTTAGTGTTTGAGATCCAGACAATAATATTTGGTGACTAGTGTAGCACCAGCTGGTGAAAAGGCACCTGTTAATTCAGTTGATGCCAGCTGGAATACCATCTGCAATGGATTTTTCATCTCAGATTCTCAGGAGAAACAGGTTCATAATAGCCATTTCAGGTGCATGTGCCCAACATACAGTTCCACCAAGGAAAAGAAAAACTCCTTCCTTACTCTGAAGTACCAAAATTCACAAGGCCGAGGAAGTGCTCTCCACATCCATATTTTTCCCAAGTGAGGCCTCTGGTTAGCTGGTGGTACTGGGGAGAAAGGAGTGATATCATCATTACCTCTTCTGACCAAGAATGATTTGTCCAGCCCTTCATTTTTATGTTAGCAATAAGAGCACTGTAGGGAGGGGAAGGGAGATATTCAGAATCACATCAGTCCTCAGCTTTTCTTATCATTTTTGGCAAATGCCCATTTACTGTGCTTTCTTTTGGTGTAACTTTTTCTGAAGCACTTTCTGTCTCTGCAATTTTTAGAATACCTGGGTGACTAAAAGCCATGCATTGGCCAGTAGTGTACAGATACCTAGAAGTTAGGCACAGCTTTGGTGCCTTCAGCCCTGCGTTTCACCGTGGCTATCCCTTATAAATGCTGACCCTGGCTGCTGGACAGATCTGTGCATTCATGAATTAACATACTCATATCCTACACTTTCAGTTAGCTTTTAACAAGCAGCTAAGAATAACTGGGGTTTCAGCAAGATGATACAATAAAGTTACACCATGGAAAAGGACTGACTCTCATCATCCTCCTTTTGAATTGTAATGTGAGCAGGCACAAAGTGCCATTCCACTCTGCACCCCACAAGCACACAGGTGTGAGCATGAACACAGACACAACTGTCTTTGAAATAAAGCACCTCTATGACTGAAATCCCAATATCCACTCCCCTCGTAATCCATGGAAAAGCCATCTAAAGCAAATAATTTAGCCACATGGAAAGGATTCTGCCTGCCTCCACCTCCATTAAGACCCATTAGGCACAAAAGACCACTCACAGCCAGAAATGCTCTGTGACTAGGTTTATCAGGTATAATTCATGAAACAGGATATTCCTGTATGGCTTGTTAGCAGTGAGGCAGCAAGAATAGTCCAGGATTACTTGCACCTGTCTGGATTTCAAACAAAACAGGCAGAACAGCAACAACAACCACCACCTTCCTTTTCACCCTAAATGATTCAGAGACCTCTGCAGCTTTGTAGTCACCAGAGGGGGACAAAGACTCAATACTGAGAACTTGATTATGCTTTAATTTCCCTTAATCCACAAACCCTTCACTTCCCTCTCTTCTCAGATGCTGGCTGACATTTGTACTCAAAGCAGTTTATTTCTCTTCTCTTTTTTGGTTTGATATACCCTTCTGCTAACTGCTGGAACTTATAGAGATGTGTACTAGATTTCAGAATTGCTAAAGTCAACAAAATTAAACACTCATGAGGGGATAGGAAGTTTCCTCATGTTCCTCCTACTAACACCACAAAACATTCCTTTAGATTTTCTTTTTCTAGATGGAAATATTGCTATACAAGTGGTCTTGCAACTCACACATGGCTTCCTGCTACCGCCACTGACATTTCATGAAAAATTCCGATATTGCCAAAGAAAGATTTCCCTAAGCTTTACTGAAGTTTTCTGGTACAGTTTTTCTTTGCCTGACCTTTATTTTACAGTACTGAATTATTAAGTTGGTCTTCTTTCCTTATTCAGCATTTCTGTGCAGAAGATATTCTGTGAAACATGTTGAACAGTTGAGGCCATTGGACTATGCACTATGGTTATGAAGCGAAGAGTATATGATAATCCATTAGTATCTTCTTCTGGCATTACAAGAAGGAGAAACTATTATTGGAAAACTCTATTGTTCCCAAAAGTCAAGAAAAACATTCTTCTCCTCATGCAGAAAAATATGAAGTATATATATTAATTTATATCTTGCAGTTTTATAGTCCCTGTGAATACAGATTTGATGGAAACAGAGCGGCAACCTTCAATAGTGTGCTGTTGCTACTTCTTTTCTTTCCTCTTTTAGTTTCCCCCTCCTACCTCCCTCTTTGATGTACAGGGTTCAGCTTCCCTCCAGTTATCATGCTCTCTTCTTTGAAATAATGCAGCATGTAGACAGGATGTATACTGATCTTCTAGAAGATACTGGAGGTGGTCATGTCCAACCAAGCTTTGCTTTCCTTCATATGTAGAAAAGGACAAAAGCAAGAACCTGTAATTTCTCCTAGGAAAGGTTTTTATCTGATAAAATAAAAACCTTGCTCACACACTTTTTTCTCTTGATTAAGGTTTGCGATTATCTTTTTTATTGGAATCATTCCCTCACATGAGGGTAAATCTGCCATGTGTATTTTTTCTCTTAGTGTGCACTTACCAGAAGGAAGATCAGTATCATAATCATGCCACATGCTATCTGCAGACATACCTCTCCCCTGCTGCATAGTCTGGTATTTAGTATACTGCATCATGAATCATTTGCTATCTCTTTTATTTGTATGTCATAACCTAAGATACATGTATTAAATTCTCCGTGCTTTTCAGACTCTCAAAGATGCAATTTCATGCCTGACGACTCCATAAAATATATTAGATATTTTCATTTTTCTTAAATTTAAACCAGAAACCTGGCTTCAGTGGATATTTCAATTGGTTTTTTAAATCTCTCCAAGCTTGTGACATTTGTAACCGCTCAGATGTTAACCCAAACCATTCACCCATTCACCTTGGTAACAGCATACTTTTGGTTTTTATGTACTGGGCTGGACATCAAAGACATGTTTTTATTGCACAGATTTTACTAGCCAAGTCTGGATTCGTAACAGATCCCGTTCAGCAACAGCTGAATTGTATAGGCAGTTCTTCTTTGGGACAAAAACAGGTGAACTGTGATCAACCAAGACCCAAATTGAAATCTTCCCTCCATCCTTGCTCACCCTCAGCTCCCTACTCAGATTTTGGCTGGGACGGGATATATTCTGGAAATAAGTGCTTTATTTGCTGTGCTTTTTACCATAGGAAGCCTCAGTCTTCCTACAGGAAGACCAACATATACACACAATCTTTCCAATGGAGACTCTCAGGAATACCATAGCTATCTTATCCAAAAAGCACCTAGTTAATGGTGGATGCATTGAACAATTTAATTTTTTTTTATGAGAGAAACAGATGTCTTTAACACATTGTGTACATTGTCTTCCCTCCCCTGTTCATACTGAGCTTCTGGAGATTCACGTATGTAGCACTGGCTTGCCCTGTACTTAACTGAAACCATTACCTCCTCCTTCACTCCCTACAGAAAGAAACATCTGGCAAAATAATGGCTTCTCCCTTAGTCCAGTCAAACCCTCGTTTCCCTCAACCCACACTCCCAAGGTCTCTACACAAATGTTTAAACATTCATGCGACTACATGAGTAGGACTGAATATATTGCCTAAGCTGTGTAGGCACTACCACAAACACGTGCTTTAATACAATCAAGAGCTCTTGATGACCAGGAAGATGTGAGGCAGGGATTCAGAAAATCTTTTGGCAAAAGATGCCTGAACTACATGTTCAGAAACTTAAGCAGTGTTCACCATCATTTTCGTTTGTTGAGCTTCTTGTAAGAACCCACTTCTGTCAAACAAGTCAGGATACCAGCTGTTTCAGTAGATGTTATCAACCAGATTTTATGGTGAATATTATTTCCATATTATTTCCAAGAGAAATAAATGGAAGAGGATGCTGAATGACAGCTTAATAGTAATGATATCTTATATTTATATGGTTCCTGCCATCCTAGAGCAATTTACAAATAATATCCGTAAAAGAGTTACTCTGCCCATCCTTAAAATGCCTCCATCTCTCAGCTGGAGGCTGGGATCCAAGCATGCAGTTGACAAAGAGCAGATCAGCAGGGGAAGGGGAATTTTGGCTGAAAATTCATAGACTTGGGAAACAACATCTTTTATGGAAAAAAAAATAGCCCATAGAAAACCAACACTGTGGAATCATTAAACTCCCCATAGAACGGAAGATTCTGGTCTTGTAAAAAATGTTTGATCATATAGAAATCTTCTTGGGAGTTAATTATGCACCACTGAAAGATGAAATACCAAATCCTCCTAGGCTGTGAAAATATGCTGCCATGGAATGTCCATAAGCCAAACAAAAGCCATGCCTTGTAGCTTAAAGTACAAATGAACGTGTACTTCAGAAGGCTGGTCATTGGTGTTTATGAATCTGGTTTTACCCACAGGTATTGTCAGTGCAGCACACAAAATTATGTACCACACTCCCTTCTACTCTGACAGTAGCCAATTACCAGGGATACCAACATGTGGCAGCGCCTGATCTGAAGTCTGCGATGGAAGCTCTCAAAGAAATACCTCCTCCAGCATTGGGGTCTATGGTTTGAAAGGAAAAACAAGACCTATACCCCCCTGATATGACAGCTGTACTTCATCATTGTTTTGGTGTCTCAAGTCAGCTCTGGGTTATTTGCAACACAGCAATGATTTACCGAAGAGTTGGGGGAATACTTTTTGTCACCTTCATATTTCCCACCAGAAAATTGAAGGCAAACAAGTACATGCTTTGTCCATTCAAAGTTATGGGAAGTACAGACTTGTAGTTTGGACATCCTATTCCTTCAGGATTCAGGCAAGCCATTTAGAAGTTGTTCTCTATACCTCCCTTCTGTGATGTCCCACTCTTAATGGAAAGGGAACACTCAAGATTTGTGGATACTCATGAAAAGGAACAACAAAAGTCAGATGGTCCACAATAGCTGGAAAAGTTTTATTAGTAAATTATGCACTTGGCATGGAAATTGGTATGTTAGTCCCTGACCTTCTAGTACAAGCATGCAGCAGTGGGGTTTGGATAGAAGGGTAGGGTGAAAGGAAGATGGAAAAAGAGAGATGAATTAATACAGGGGAGAGAGAGAGAAAGAAAGGAAGAAAGAGGGATCACGAGCCCTGGCTCCAGTGTCATTCCAGCTGGGGGTGCCTGCATGCCTGGGCTTCATGGGCCTGCCTTTTTCTAGATAAGTTTTCCCCACCCTAGGGCAAAGTTCCTTCCTTCCTATCCAAATTAGCTTTGTGTAGTCCATTCTTCTAGACCTTTCTGGAAATGAGTCAGGGGGCTTTGGGGGTCTTTGGTGGTCCTGATTCCCACCCCTGCTGTCCATGTCCGCTTCTCAATCTCATTTCTGTACTGTACAACACTGTACTGCGTTGTGCTCCAGGAAGTAGAACAAGGATATTTTCCCAGAAAAGTGCTGCCCTACCTCCCTATAGCCCCCTTCTCCAGCCACATCCTGTTCTTTCTCACAGTGTGTTATTACCAACACTCTTTGGCTGTTATTCCCGACAATCCTTGGTTGGCTCCACAGCTATCTGGCTATCGGCATTTGAGACATACACATTAGCCCCTTATCTTCTGGGCTTCTACACCTTCTCAGTTTCTCATCTCTCAGATGAGTAGCTTAACCACTGTTTTATGTGATGCTATCTGAAAGGTTAAAACACTCCTCTGAAGATGAAGCAGAATGCACAACCATCTGAAGTGCATTACAGTTTAATGAAAAATTGCAATAGTAACACAAGTAACAAGTGTATGAATCCAAAACATTAAACTACAAAAGAACTTCAATTTTTTTTTCAAATCTGACTCTTCTCCCTCCTTCACCCCTTAGTAGTTTTCCCAATGCAAAAATTTCCCACTAGCCATCAGTCTCTGGGAAAGCATTTAAGAAAGAGAGGTGATAAGGGAAGAATGATTTGACAATAAAATATTTGCAGCAGAGAGTGAAAATTAGCTGGTTTTGTGCTTCAGTATGTAAACTAGCTCAGGCTTTGAAGCAAATTCATTAGAGCAGGTTGACACAGTCCAAATGACAAGTGAGGGAAGTCCTCATGGTGACATTTCTCATGGCTAAAACAGAGCAGCAGGTTAACCTGTTACTGAAGGATTAAGTGTTCATCAGTTACGTGCTGACATGTCTGAAAAACATTTGGCCCCTTTGTCTATGATTCACTTTAATTCTGCTAGCCCTTTTTAACCCTAAAATGCCTAAGGCTGGGCTGTCCTGTCCCAGCTTTGAGAAATACTATGACACTAAATTTTATTACAGAATTTACTGCGGGCTTTAGAACGCCAGCCTACAATAAAACTTTCAGTTTGTAAAATAACTTATTTTCGTCTCTTATTTTCAAATATACTTGCAGAGATTGTTTCTGAAAAAGACATGCCTGTCATCATGAACAAATGCAGTCAGTGGGGAATTCAGCCATTTGTATGTTGAGTTCTCATACTAAAAAAAGAGAAAGAATACATAATTCTTTCTCATCTAAACTGATGTTAGAATTTGGTGATTAAAGATCCCATTCCTTCTCAACTATGACATGAAGACAAAGACAGATAGGAAGGGGGTACTGTGTAGAGTGTTTTGGCCAGCTCTAAGTAGCTACTAGTAGAGGTGCTTTTCTTTCTCTTTTCTTTTCTACTTTAATTTATTGGCACACCTGCCTTTTATTTCCTGGGGGGTTTTTTTGTTGTGGTGGGGTTTTTTTTGGTTGATTATTTTGGTTTTTTTTTGGTGGGGTGGGTTTTAGACTTCTTTTTGGTGGTGAAAAATAAGATAAAACATAAGAAATATGAATCAAATTATGAACTTTATAAAAAATTAATTCCAAAAAATATTACAAAAAAGACAGGACTTGTGAAAACCACAAGCCACCAGTTCTTAGTTATGAGGAGCTGCAACCTTCACAAATCTGTGTGCTGAAGTGGAGCATGGAAGAGATCAGACCAGAACTCAGAATTTAAGGAATTAATTAAGGAATTTCTCCATTCCGCAGGCTTTGTCATCAGGCATATACAGTCCCTTTCCCCTATGTCCTGAAAAACTTCTTGCATTTTCCAGTTTTTAGAAACCTCTGCTATTGAGACAGACTGCAAATCAGACCAGCAAGGTTGCCAGTCACCTTGCTCAGAACAGAACAGTCTTTATCTAGCTTTGATTGACACTCTTGCAGAAGCTCTCCACTCTGGATATCATTATCAGAAAATATGAAGTAGTAGTGCAAGACAGATGGCTGAGATACAGCTTGCTGCTGCTTTGGGACCGTGAACAAAGTTGCCTGGCAAGTTCACTGTTGCTGGGTATGGGATGCTGCAAACAGAACTGTAAGTTCTGTTACTTTTGGGATGTTGTTTCACTGGAAAACAGATTTTCTGATTTAATGTTGTAGAACAAAGGTCAGAGGGATTATGTGTTGAAGAAGATATTTTCTGAGTTATGCAAACACACCAGGCTGCTGCTATCTAACAGGGTGGTCACTTCAGCAGAGATAACAAACTTTATCTGAACTCAAGCACACTTCCTGAAAAAGTGGGCTGTACAGCTGCTAGGTGATATTTACAATAGATGGTTTTAATAAGAAAAAGGAAAGGCTTTTTTTTTTTTTTTTTTTTGTTATTACTACTTGGGCTTGAAAGCTAAGAATGACTTCAAGCCAAAAGCCTCCCAGCCTCTCAGTGTATTTAACTCAAACCATGAATGTCCACTAGTATTTACCTCTGATATTATCTCCAGATTCCCAGTATAATAGTTCATCAATTCAATTAAAACACATGCACATTCTCATTTCAATCTTATATTTGCTAGAATATTGACCAGATTGTTTAGGATTTTTTTTAAGGGCAAAAATCAAATTATTTTCCACAATGCTTATCCTCATTACACCCTGTAAAACTCTTTTCTAAGGATCCTGAGATACATTTGTTTCCAAATATTCTTTCCTAGTATTCCTGCACCAACACCAGCTCTTGTTATACCCACCTGTAGCGAAGGCTCCCTTCCTTTTTTATTGACAGGGAGAGGTATTGTAAACTATGCCTGTAGGCATATAACATTAAGACTCATATTTACAGCTGTCTGCATTCCCAAATTTCCTTCATTCAATCTGTATAATAGAAATGACATCCTGTAAAGTGATGGAAAGTAAGAAAAATCAGTAAGTTATCTATTGCTCCTGGGCATTTTCTATGTGTCAAACATCAAATCTGATCAATGAAAGGCAAGAGTCCTTCATTAGTTGCTAGAGACTTCTAGTAAGTGTCTGGATAGGAAATAAAATATCTTAAATCTTCATCAGCAATAAGACGGCCTCCAACAGGCTTGAGTAGTACAGACATGAAAAGAGTACTGCAAAACTACTTTGGAAACAATCGAGGATATGGAGCTATGATTGTATGGAAAAAAACCCAAAACACACCTGAGATTGTGGAGGCATTTATTTTCCCTCACTAAGTATATGATCAGACTTTCCAAATATTTGCATCTGGAAGCTGAAAGTGAAATAAGACAAAAAATTAGGTTAAATGGGTAAACAGGAACCTTCAGTGATACTCAGAATTACTCAGGCTGATAGGTAATTCCAAAGACATTAAAATATCTTTTTCATGTTTATTGCTTTCAGTGCCCAGTGTTTCTCTTTGTCTATTTGCATTAAGGTAAATTCCTCATTATTTGCATTATGTTGCCACTATCTACTGCTCCTTTTTTGTACTTCTGCTTCAGGCAGCTGGGACTTGCTGCCATCAGAAACTGTTCCTCTTTTGCTATGAACTTGAAGGTGCTGGTAAGACTTGGTCTTCCTCTCTTTCTCCTGCCTGCGTTCTCCAAGGAATAAAAGACTCACAGTCTTTCCTGGTCTTCTCTTTCTATTCCCTGATGTCCACTGGCAGGTTGACCTCCAAGTGAGTAAAAAGGCAGAGGGAGTTATTTACACATTAGTCCTGTACCTCTTATTCTTCCTCCCAGGAAGAGTTCTCCAGTAAACAACATATGGTTCTGCTACTGAGCTTTTATTCTTCAAGAAGTTGCAGCCTCTGGCATTTAAGGCAGTTTCACTGGATTCCTGCAGTACTGATGCCAGCTATAGATGGAAATTATAAATTTACATGGGAAGTGCTTACATAGAGAGTTTTTGAGGTGACACAGATCTACCTTTTTACACACAAAACATAGATCTTTAATTTATTTTTATACTGCCTTGTCTTTTTTTTTTTTTTTTTAATTCCTCCTAAAACTCTATGCCTTTGCAAAACCTCTTGCCACAACCTTTTGTCTCCAGGTCCCAAATTATTCCAGGTCTTCTGCATTTCTTCACAGAATATTAGCATTTTACTCTTGCCCTTCCCCCTCAAACCTCGGCACTACACTGGCTATGTGAATTTCCTAGAGAATTATCTAGTCTTTTCCCACCCCCCACCCCTTGGACATGTCTAGATATTTTGGGTTTTTTTCATGACTGATCCTGAACATGACTGTATACCAGAGGGTTCATTTTTACTTTTGATTTTTGGGCTGTCCAAAAGGTACTTCAAAATCCAGTTTGCACCTCAGCTCAAGAAATATACATCTACATATTATATTTCCTATAAATCAGCTATATGTACTTAGGCCAGTGTTTATGCTAAGCATTTCATTTCTGTAATATGTTGGTAGGAAGAAAGTAAACATAGAAAAGCTATCTTATAGTGATCTGCAGCAATTCATCAAAGTAGAGTTTTCTTGAAGACCTTAGTAATGAAAATCACAAACAGCTTCTGTGCACTAAACAACACCAAATGCTTGCCCTGAAGCTCTAAGGAGCCATGGAAACAGTTCTTCAGTGTATTTCCCAGTATTGATCCATAAGAATTTTCATGCTTTCAATTTTGCATAATTCTCAGGTTGAAATGAACTCAGAGCATGCAATGTGAAACTCAGCCAAGAATTCTGCTTTCCATAATTCCAGCTCAAAACCATATATCAGCCTGACTTCTCTCAAAGCAGTTTTCACAAAAGGCATGCAAGCATTGACCAACCCCATGCTGGATTCCAAATTTGTAATATGGTTTTGGTTTCATTGTAAACATTTTGCATAACTTTGGTTTTCTATATTAAAATGGTTTATGTGGTCTTCAGAGGGGTCTAAAGGAAGAAAAAGCAAAATTAAATCCCCTGTGAAAAGGTTCATAACTTCCTTCATAATGTTTGGACCCCAAAGTCACACTGGCTCCACAGTTCAGTTCAGTTCAGATATTAATAATTTTTGAGCAATTTGCAGCTAAACTTCTGGGTTTTGCAGAAGATATTGCACATCTCTTCCAGAACAAATGATTTTTTGACACCATTCACATAATTAACTGCCTCACAAGCAGTTCTGCATGGTCCTACCACTGCAGCATGGACCCTTTAGCTGTCTGAGTATTCATGCAGGAAATCATTCAGAGGACAGGTACCTTCCTGGCGGGTTAAGGACCTCTTGAAAGAAATCCTGATGCACAGACCATATGGATGTAGAAAGAGCAGCATCACTCTGAGTTCAGAGATTTATAACTGAAAGGTCACTAGAGAGGCTATGCCTTTCCTACAATTTTAGCTAAGCTACTTAACAGCTTGCAGCTGTACCTACAAGTATCCTGCTGAGCTGGGAGCTTCATAGACTACCTTGGCTGTATCTGCTCTTTGCAACACTTAAAAATCCAAACACCTTAAACCCAACAATTTTCTTGGATGCATAACAGGAGTGTTCAAATAATAAGTTAAGTAGTTGGTCTCAGATATATTCAGCAGCAGTCTGTCTTCTGAGAGCAAGTTGAAGAGGTTTGTTTGACCTTCTCTGCACATAAACTTATTTCAGTTTGAACTGAAAAGAATGAAAAATAAGGTCTCAGACAAAATTACGACTAGGCCTGAGAGTCTGTTTGAGGAACTACTATTGAGAAACAGCTATTAGATAGAACCTTCCATTAAATGGTACTGTTTTACTGTGATATACTTGAAGGATCATCAAAGTAAGCTTCAAATCAGGACTTAAATATATGTATTTGTGTGGATACCTTTGCTACTTTCTTTTCTGGAAAAGGTAAGTACACATCAGTATGAAAACCCAGAACAATTGCAGCTTATGAATTTTGTGTTGCTATACCTAAGGCTCTAGCTACAGCTTTAAGAAAATTAGTATTAGCATTTGAAAAGGGAAGGAGTTAGAGAATGTTGATGCAGGAGGACCATGGTGAACTTGTGATGCCACAAGTTTGATGTTCAAAGCGAGTCCTCACCTGCTCACCGGGTACTTGTGAAGCCTTGAATTCATCCAGAAGGCACTGCTCTCTAGAAGGATGATTTAGCAATCCTCGAGCTAGGGGTTGGCTCACAGTGGCTAGGTGGCCAGTCTCTAATTCTCTATCCTCTGCTCTCTTGCTGTGTAAGTGTGTCACATTTTTCAGCTGGGCTTTGCTGCAATTCTTCCTTCTGCAGAACGTACATTAAGCTCTTCAGCGAAAAAGGGACTTTGTAAAGTTGACTGAAATTTGTCGCAATGTTTTGCTATTGATAAGTGGTGTCAGAAGAGTGTGAAGTGATGCTGGATATGCCTCTTAGCTCTTCAGAGCTGGAGAGGTGTTTGGGGCTTGATGTCTCTAGCTACCTATTCACTCTTCAGTATTTATTGAAGACAGAGTTATTGACTTAAAAATTTAAAACAAACTTTAGACAGGGAAGTTGGACTAAGGCAAATAAACAAATGCATTTAAAATTCCCAGAATGAAGATATTAAGGAGAAAAAAAATCTGAGAAGGAAGTATTTTCTTCCAGCTGTGCTTTTTCACGTCAGGTGAGTTCACACTCTGGTTTGACTTTAAATGATCGTAAAACATCTTCAGCATAAACAGTGTATTTAACAAAGATAGAAGTGGCCTCATTAGATGTGCAGTAGTTTCTCACACCTTGTCTGCTTTCAGAGAATGACTGGTTACTCTTCCCAATGGATGTGCTGCAGACACATTCCAACTCTCTGATGTCAGTAGCAGCTGCACCAAGAGCTTTGCTGGTGTAAGGCATGGCTAATTTGCCAGAGCTTGTCAGATAAGAAAATAAACTTATTTCAGCAACTGTGAGTTATTCCATTTAAAGAAAATCCTCTTGGGCTCTGGTGTTAGGATTCTGTGAAAATCTTGTTCATGATTCTCTGTCCAAAAGTTAGGCTGACTTTGATTCAGATTTTTTGAGGCACTGACAGCAGGCCTATGTAACTGGGGAGAATTTAGCCTGCAAGATTTAGCTTGTTTTATCATTTTTTCTCCAAGAAATTACTACTTCAGCGGCTTGCACAAAAATTGCAGGCCAAGCTATGCTCTGTTCTCAGACCAACTTTACACACACATAGATACTAAACATTTTTAGACTTTTCACTATCCAGTTACGTAGCCCCAGTACTTTCCCATATAAAACTATAGTAAATTTTAATGCTTCCTGCGAGAGTCCCTGAGATCTTCGAAGTCCTTTTGTGGTGAAGATCTTCCTTCCTGCTGGTTGTTCTGAGCTTCCTCCAAACACCGTCTTCTCTTTCACTGAAATCAGAATTAGTCTTCTTGAGACCTTCATAAAATCATCGAATGGTTTTGGTTGGGAGAGACCTTAAAAATCTTCTAGTTCCAAACCCGCTGGCATGGGCAGGGAACCTTTCAGTAGACCAGGTTACTCAGAGCCCCATCCAGCCTGGTCTTCAACACCTCCAGAGGTAGGGCATCCACAAAACTTCTCTGGGTAACCTGTGCCAGTATTTCATCACTTTCACAGTAAGGAATTTCTTCCTAATGTCTTACCTAAACTGCTCTCCTTCAGCTTGAGCCCATTGCCCCTTGTCCTTGTCCAAGACCACTACACGCCCTTGTGAAAAGTCCCTCTCCAGCCTTCTTTTACCCTTTAGCACTGGCAGGCTGCTATAAGGTCTTCCCAGAGCGTTTTCTTCTCCAGGATGAACAACTCCAGCTCTCTCAGACTGTCTTAGACAGGCATAGAAGATAGAGAACAGAAGAGGCATTCCGGCCCTGTGGTCAACTTAGTAGCCCTCCTCCAATTGGTCTTGGACTCATTCCAACAGGCCAATGTCCTTCTTTTGTTTCTGAGGGCCCCAGAGCTGGACACAGTACTCCAGGTGGAATCTTACAAGAGCAAAGTAGAGCAGGACTTTCTTCTGTTACCTAATTAAGCATCAGTCAGCTTGGTCTAAACTGATGATTGACTCCCTGACATCCATTTCCCGCTTTCTGAGGGACTTTCTGAGGGTAATATTCATCTATCCTCTGCCTTTGTCTACTGCTCCCAAACACTTCCATGTTAGCTCCAACTTAAAACTGCTTAGTCTTGAGGGATCAGACTCACTACAGCCCTTATATGAAGCTCAAAAACTTTCCTTCAGAAATGTGACAACAAACCTCTGCCTTCCATACGAGCTGAATTGCTGGAGGCCTCATATCTAAACTCTGTGGTAGCAAATCCTGGACAGGTTCCCTGAGCTGCATAAATGTTAATGATGTACTTTTAATACAAAAGAGGGATGTTTTGCTCTATTGCGTCAGAAAATATCAGGTGACAAATATGGCAAAGGCCATTTATTTTACGTAAAAAAGAATGGGTGTGGAATTCTGTTTAAAGAAGACTTAATAGTAATTTTGGGACCCGACACAGTGTGGCGTATATGCTTTCATATCCAGAAAACTGTGTCCACTGCCAGTAAGGCTGGTGTCAATGAGGCAGGTAGTACACATAAAACAGAAAGTATAGAGAACAATGGCAGGGAAATGTTAAATACATACAACCCTGCAGTTGTAGGGTTGTATGTACAAGCCTTCTTAAAACCCCAGTCATGAAGCCCCGAAAATTTAGCCAGAAACCCTGGTGTTCCCTCACTTCCTTCATAATCAAATCAACATAATCACAGCTTGGCATTGTTCTTTTGCAGAAAAAATAGTTAATCTTTGGTGAGGGGAGGGGAGGTGAGGG
>VZTI01000924.1:543184-571062 GCA_013397865.1 Struthidea cinerea | reverse complement strand
TTTTTTGTTCCCATTTCTGAGGGTTCACACACTCGCTGAGTTTAACTTTGCATTTCTGGGCTCATGTAAACCCTAAAACTCAAAGCAATACTCAAGCATAATCATGAGTTTTCCATGGCTTGGAAAAAACAGTAAACTTTCTGTGGAGCTCAGAGATAGGATTAACTTGACAGGCAATCTATACTTGAGAAGTTCAGCCTGAGCTCATTTCAAGGGTCAATAAGACTTGGAAAATCTTCTTGACAAATCTGGGACAAATTGAGGATTATGAAGACAACTCAAAACATACCCATCTCGAAAGAAGAAAGTAATCCCTCCTGTGTCTCTTTTGTCCTCGAAGCCAGTTGCTACAGAAAGAAGGGATTTTCACACAGCTATGAACTTCATAAAAAAATGTACACAATTCATTCAGATGAAAAAGGTTTAATTATTCTTATGCTTTTTACAGTTCAGCTGTTCCATTTGTCCCACATTCAGCTGAAATACTTCTAAGTTATGCTTACATTAAAGAAATTCAGGCCTATAATTCAATATCAATCAAAGTGTATGAAATCTCTCTCAAACAAATGAGTCTTTCTTTTTTCTTGTCTGAAGGCACCTAACTACATACGAACCCATTCAAGTTACATTTAATTAACCGAAAAAAAAACAACTAAAAAAGAAGTGTCCAGTCTTTCATTATTTACATACTTAATGTTGTTTGATTCAGAAACCACAATATAAATGTTTTCTTTTAAAATATCTGTAAGCATCAAGACATATATAAATATTCTACAAAACGATCAGTGTGCTCTCACCAAAAACAGATGCCTTGAAAATATTTGGCTTGTTTTTAAAAAAAACACTTAAATCATTTTTTGAGGTCTGGCCATCTATATATTCAAAGTGCAAGTGCTTCTAGAAGAAATACTTCTAAAATATATATTTATACATTTTTCACATGTCTATATGAAACAGAAATCCTTTACTCAATATTCAGAAAATCCACTGTGGTGCAGGTGTACAGGACTTTCCAAAAATTACTTGGGAACAAGATGAATTTACCCAAATGGCCCCTTTTACAGGAAAGTTTATTCTGCTGTTCACAGCGTCCCAGCAGCACAGTGAATGCCTTCAAGTTTCCCAGCTCCTTCCAAGAGGAGCATTCCAAAACGTCTCCAAGCACGCAGCTCTGGATGCTCCCGCAGCCCCAGCGCGCTTGCACGGCCAGAGCAGTGCGAGCTCGGAGAGCGCCGGCAGCGCGGCTTTTCGGCAGCGCTCGGGTGCCTGTCCGGGCTCACCGCCACCCCGGGCTGCTGGGAACCACAGCTGCTCCCTCCAAGTCTGGGGCAGAAGCTGGATTTGCTGCAGTGCTTGGCCAATGTAGCAGGTGCCATAAAGGAAAAAATATGTGCACAAGTAAGCCTTCTGTTTGGTAATTGTTTATCTGGGTCAGCTGCTCGCTGAGGAGGACAGACTTGCTCTTGGCACCTGTCCTCAGAGCAGTGTGAGTCTGTCCCACGCAGCTTTGCTTCTTACAGGGATAAAGCATCGTTCCAGTACGCCAGTTATTTAAGCATACGAGTTTAAGCTTTCATTGCTTTCCTAAGTTTTCTTTTCCATGCTTTTGTAGAACTCGCTGACCCACTCTGGAACATAGTATTTTCTTTTTATTATTTACTCTGTTTTCGAGGTAGCCATTTCAGGTCTCTTGTTGCTAAACTGCAGCACAACTAGCAGGGCCTTATCCAGAAACACTAATTGACTGTGTTAGGAAATTAGGGAAAAAAATCACAAATAATTGTAAACAGATGAGGCACGATCCATCCCTCCTTATTCTGACAGCCTAAAATTTGGGTGTCTGGTCTAAACTAATCAATCTTATGTCCTCTCATCAAAGGAGAGTCTTTGCCTTTTCCAAAGAACAGTTTGTTTCACCATAAGTTGGGCAGCTAAAATGCATGGCCCTTATAAGGTGCATATGTCTTCCCTTTATTTTTATGGGAATCCTACACAACTAACTGAAACAAGAAGCCCCTTTTGGGTGAAATGGAACCCACCACGGGTATCTGCATCCAATGTGAACCTACCATGCTGAAAAGTTATTTCACTGAAGGGTTTCTCAATAGCTCAGCAAGGAATAAATAGTCTGAGGTGGCTAACAGCAAGCAACCTCCACTACACAGAGATTTTCAGCACAGTCTCCTCAGCTGATGTGAAATATATGTCTGTGCAATTATAAAATGGCTTTCATGCACAAATACAAATGTGTAAAAAAGATGTGTTAAAAGCAAAGACAAATGAACACATGATGAAGTAATTAGAAACAGATGGCAGTGTACTGCTGTTTGAAAGGAATGTTTTCCACTTGGTTCTATTAATGCACAGAGACCCCCAAAGGGCTTAAACATGGAGGAAGTTTTCTACTACATAGTATGTTGCAGAAAAGAAACAAATAATAAAAAATTGTTTGCTCTTCCATTGCTCTTTCAATGATGTACAAGTGTTTCAAGAACAGTATTCTTTTTCTGTACTTTTCCTAACTTAAATCACATTGCAAACCATAAACCATACATTTTACATAAAAACATAATGTATATGCAGAATTATTTTTACTGCGAAGGTAATGTGCCTGTGCTTTCCATGTAAGTTTAAAATGGTTTCTCTTCTACTTTTGTTGGCATAAGTGGTATCAGGCACATAACAGGATTTAACCACTTTAAGTCATAATACCCTTTGGCCAAACTGCACTGAAGTCAATGGAGCTTATACTTTGGGCTCCTTAATTGTCAAGGTCCTTTGATATTTCAGAGGATAGTTTACTGTTCAGATCTTCTCTTCCAGAAAATCAAAATCGTGTTTTGCTCTTTCCCTCTACAACATGATAGTAAGTCCTGGATTCCCTTTTGTTAACACCCAAAGCAGGACCCCCTGCAAGCAGGTCAGTCTATAGCTGATTTTTTTCCCGCTAGTGTCTAAGACATAATTTCTAAACATTACACAATAGTGTACATTTAATTCCAGCTTTTGGGTACAAGTCAAACATGAGAGTTCCACGACCAGAAGGTCAGAAAACAGGCGGGAACGTTTCCTGGCAACTTAATGGCATTTGGCTTTATAGCTTAATTTCATAATATGTAAAGACTCATCAGCAATCTTAATTACAGTCTTAGCAAGGAAAGAAAACAATCTCAGATACTGGATTAAAGCCTGGAACTGGACAGTTCTAGCAATATGGTATATAGTCTTCCAAAAGTTGGTGAGCTGTTGAACATAGTTTAAGGAATATTGTAAAGTTTTTGGCCATGGGCCTTTACCAGAATTTGTTATGTGTTACATGAAAAGCTCAAACCGCATGGCACACACAGTCATTTGTAGAAAACTTTCCACTTCTTCGTGCTCTGAGACTAATGTTGGGATCAATTCTCATGGATTTCAGGAGGAAGAGACAGCTGACCACAGATTTGGCTCAGAAATCAAGGGGCCATTCTTTTCCAGAGGGCAAGTAAATATTTTTACAGACATGAATGGAACTGGACACGAGATGATCTGGGACATCAATCAAAACTAAATTGCTTCTAAAGTGAGATGTGGAAAGACGATAAGACTATTATACTCATTGTTAGTATTATGGTGTGTTCTTGTAGAGCAGAAAGGATCTCATAGCACTACAGAAAGATTATGCTGCAGAGAATTCACAATCTAAGTGATAAAAAAGACTGAATGCAGAAAAACTACATTTGCTCCCTAGTGTCAGCTGCAGCAAGACAAGGAATGTTGGCCTGTCAAGAGTAAACCATTTTATAAAAATGTCTTCTTTCTTCTTGGTCCCAATATTTTCCACCCATCCTGCAAAAGAGAGCCTACTATAACTGGAAATGAAGTAGCAAGACCATGAGGGTTTATGAATCTTCAAGGGGTTTGTGAATACCAACCTATTTTAAAATAACAGTTTTTTTAAAAATTATGCAAATAGGTTTCTATATGGAAACCTAAGATGGATAAAATTATAAACAATTAATTGAGTTGTTTTTAAGCTGTTAACTCAATATTTACTCAATATTTGTATCACCGTTTTGTAATTTTTAGATATGCTTGCTCTAGACATTCCTGACTCTCTTGACAAGCCTGGTAATTGGGAATCTTCTATGTAAAATAAGTAGCAGTTCTGACATTCCTAGTGGCTTGACATTTGCATTTCCTGTCTCAGATGTGATCAAAAGGTGTCCTTCACTGCATCATATTAAATGTTGATCACTCATTTAGCAAACTACAGAAAGGAAGCTATCAATCATTTATTTTCTTACAGAAGGTTCAAATACCACAACTTTTATCTAGAAAATTTTGCATGTAAATTAATTTTGGCCTTGCATTTCTGATGAGAAGAAATGAGAACTACATCTGATACTTGTAAATTGTAGTATTAAATATTAATACATCGCAAAATGTAATCATCCTATCTTCTTTTAAACCCAAATTCATTTCAGAAAATAAAAAATCTCATGGTTGTGTGTATGTATGTGTGTCAGTCTTGAAAGCTTTTAAACACAGAGAATAGCTTTATAGCTTATGCTTGCTGATTTCAGTCAGTTTTGTCAGGCTGTAGAATGTCCAGAGACAAATACAATCCTACAAATTCTATGAAAATGGGTGTCTTCATAAATGTTTAAGGGATCATTCATACAGCCAAAAGAGAGAGAAAAGATAGAGAATAAAAAGTAATGATAGCTGTCCCCAAGATTGTATATCGGTGTCGAATGGCTTGAATACCACAAAAATTGCCACGCTTAATTTGACCGGTCATGTGTAAATTGAAAGCCAAGATGTGGCTTTAAATAGTCACTTCTTTGATTCCAGAGCTCTGACTTTACTGATGCCTGTCCCTCAGCATTATACCTTGAGTCTATTGCTTATTTGAGCAGTGTAAGGCTGTTTAAACAGGCATTCTTGATGTCAGCAAAATGGAGACAAGTCATTCCAGAACTAACATCTCTCTAGGCTGGTTGGTATTGTCGCTGTAAGTATGCTCACATTATGCTAAGCATAAGGAATGCCTAATCTGTATTTTCCTTGAAGATATTCCATCTTTTGTGAAAACAGAAGGAGGCAGCATAAAGCTACAATGTCATTAGGAAAATTCTCAGTTACTGAGGTAACACTTGGAAGATTTACAGCGCCTAGGAACCATCAGACTGAAGTCCTTAAAACCCTGGGGAAAATGTCCTCTTCTTATACTACAAAGTTTACACAATTTCCCTCCCTCCTTGTTTGTGTGATTCAGACTCAGTTGCTGCTCTTACCAGCTGCCTTTATGGGTGGCATATTCATGCATTGTGTGGGAGATGACCCCACGCAAGCAGAGGATAGACAAGATGACCTAGTACTTTAAGGCCTTTTTCTTCTAGCTGTGCTAGCTGATGTCACTCGTGGTATGACTCTTTGAATTCCAGACTGTATATATGAGAGATAAATGAGTGCACAAAACACAAGCCTAGCAGTGGCTGAAGCCTGCCTCCTTAAACTCTCTTAATAGTCCATGGAGAAGCTGGAAGGCTCCTGTGGGGGTTGTTTGAAGCAGACAGTTGGCCTCTGGAACTGCTACTGCCTTTGGAGAGTGAAGTGCGGGATATGAGGTTCCCAGGGCTTGAGTCACAGAATCAGAATATCCTGGGCTGGAAGGGACCCACAAGGATCATTGAGTTGAACTCTGATGGCTAATATTAGGCTTCATGGGTTCCTTCCCCTAATTGTTGTGTTCAATTATTTTGAATCACAGGAAAGTTTCAGTCCGAAGTAAACCACAGGTGCCTTCCTTTCAAAAAACTGCTGGCTGAGGACTCTAGATGGGTGAAACCTGTTGTGACCTGAGGTTAGAGAGTGGCTCTCTAGCAAACAAATGCTATAAATCCAATGGAACTTCCCAGAGCAGTGTGCAGGAAATGCATTCATCATAAATATCTGCAAAAGATATTTTATTTTATTTTACTCAGTGATTAAAACATTAGTTATGTTAATTCTTAAAAAGAAATAAAAACTAAAACATGCTAATGCAGAGACTGACTTGCTAAATACAGCTTCTGGAGGAGCAGGGGTAAAGGGTCATAATTCAGAAATTTTGAGGCCCATTGTGATAATTCAACACAGTTGTTGGTAATAAGGAACTTCGACAAAATATGGTGAGAGATAGGGAGTTACAATCATCCCCAGTCGCACAGGTTTCCAATTGGGAGCATCATATACTTGGTTGGCCAACCTGGAGACAGAGAGTATCATCAGTCTTAACTTTCTATTAAAACTAATTGAGTTCACCCATTTTTTTCCTCCATTTGATGCATGTAGAGAATTTGCAACGCAACATTTAAGTCTCATCATCACAAAATGAGACTCTGGGCAATTCTGAATGACACTCTTCACCTTTAGCTTATTCTTACCCAACCCTGTGTAAGGTAGGTGTGCCATTGTCTCAGCACATATGAAACCACAGACACACGAGGCACGCACATGCACATGCATGCAAATTGATTAATACAATATTAAAGCCAGTGGAGTAAAACATATATAAAATTCCTTTCTCCTGTAATAGGAGAAGATTTCAGCCTTGTTAGAAATGCTCCAGTTTTAATGTATGTGTGAAATGTAAGCTTATTCATAGTGCTGCATCTGCAATGTAATTACCTGAGCAGGTTTATTATGTGCAACTTTATGTTGTCTGCGTGGAAAGCTCAGGAGAATAAGCCGTGTTAAACAATAGCTACTTTATCTTCTACCATTTTTTGGGGAAGCATTGGTGGAATACAATTACTCTTAGGAACTTAGCACATCTGAGCTCTACAAGGCTGGAAATAAAAATAATAGTCCTCAACACAATAAAAAAAGAATATTATATTGTAAGAAAAGTTCGTTTTGTTGAGTAGTATTGGATGAAACTGTGCTTCCTTTTTCTACTTTTGTCTAAATCCATCTCTAGCAAAAATCAGTGCAAAAGGAAGCATTAAAATGTATTTTATTTGTCTGCACACCATTTGTTTTACATTTTGAATGTATTTCTCTGTATTGTAGCTTGCTTGAACAAGTACTTTTTGTTGTAAACACTTTCAATTGTTTAGACAAACTAAATGTCAGCCAGTGCGAAATGCATTTGCAGCAAGAAATACACCAAATCAAAATAATGGCAGATGTAGCTCAGGCAGCATTAAAGGACTTTAGACTGCAGTGTATCCAAAACAAAAAATCTACATCAAACATAGAAACACATGGTTAATCTGTTACATCTGTTTAGTTAAGTGATGGCCTTAATTACTTTTAGTCACCCGTGACTCTCATGAACAGTCTCCACTTTAAATTTAGATTCAGACATTTTTCCATTTCTCTAATTAGGATTTATTCATGTGTAAACAAGCTCGATATTGGTTTACCCACATACATTTATGTTTTTGACTGTGTGGCCTTGCAGAGCAATTCCTGCATGTTTTGTGCCTATTCATATAATTGGCCTCCTTGTCCCACATGTAAACCTCAGCAATAACTTGTTGACCAGTGATTTTAATTTTTTGTTTCCCGTAAGTAGGTTTTGAAAGGAATATCCATAACCGAAACCTTGATTTGCAGAACCATCTTTCTGATAAACAGAAAGCTGTGCTTTCTCAAGCATCCCTTCATCTGAATATACAGGATGGATACATGTCCAGGTTATTTTTCCCTATTTTTCTTTTCCACATCATATTAGTAGTGGATGGAACATGGAGAGATTTCAGCAGGCAAATGAAACTTCCTAATAAAATTTCCCATCTGACTGTGGCTGGCTGCTGACATAATGATCAGCATGAATTTCATTAAGGGTTACACACTTGTGGATATGGTCTTTTATTCAGTCATGTCTGGAATGATTTCTCTCAGACACAGAATAATACAGGCTGAGCATGTATTTTCAGGTTTAACCCTTAAATGAAGTAGATTAGGCACAGAACAATTATTTGGTGGAGTTAATGCTGCTGAGAATCCTTCAAAATAACATATTCCAGGACATGAAAGAGATTTTATCATCTTGCCAGAGTTTCTCTCCTTGTAGTATTATCTCAATGCCCTCTGTAAACAGGCAGAAAATTATCTTGTGAACATCTATGATTTTGAGTGCCCCCAAACTGCAATTTACCATGTGTTCCTGACCACCATTACTGATTTGCAGAGGAAAGAATTAAAGTATTGGAGTGGCTGCTCTAGAAGATGTCAGCTGTGCCAAGGACTCCACAGTATTCCATCACAACAGCGAGAGCAGACAGAAGCCAACACGTTCAGATTCATGTGACACCTCACACGACCCTTCCCAGTTAGCAGATACTGTAAGCAACTAAATTCAGAGTGCTTTATACTATTTTTCGCATTTAGTTTTATAAACCTCAATTTTTAACCTCTTTTTGTTTGCCACAACATTACCACTTAGGTGCACATTTTACTAAAATGAAGTATATGGTGTATCTATTGTATAAATTGTACAACTACATGTTGGTTTAAGTAAACTAACAAATCTTAATTAGAATATTTTTCCTGTTTAAAAAGCTTAAATTTTGTTATTTAAAAAATAATCCTGTTTTGGAAAAAACTGTTTTTGTTTGTGCTAAATTATATCTCCTCCCTTCTCTCTGTCAAGTATAATGCTGTTTATAGACTACCTGTAATTGTAGTTTAGCCAGTTGGAATCTGGTTGCTACAGGCAAGCGCTATTTGAGCAAAATTAGAAGTGCTCAAAACTAATTCCTTTGACAATAACTGCATTATATGCATGTCAATTTGATACAATCAGGTTAAGACAGTTTTCTATGTAAAATACATTTATTTATATCTGGAGCTTCTCCAGTGGACTTATACAGCACTTAGAAAGTTGAAATCTGCAATTTATATTCAGCTATTATGCTATTTTTGAGCTATTGCTAGCAAATAATCCTTTCCATGCCATTACCACCTCTTGATGTAGCTCTTAAATTTGACCTAGTCCTTCAGTCTGTACTAATTTTCAAATCCAGACTTACGTACCCAGCTTGAGCAGATGGTGAATATCATTACTCTCTGAAACTCCACTGACAGAAGGCAGCCTTAGTTTATGAGATCAGAAAGAACCCAGGTTATAAGAAACTTACACATCCATATAACATATGGGGATATTTTAACTGAGTACCATCTCTTTAAAGTTTGCTTAAGAAATGGAGATGAAGTGACACTATATCCTACTTCCTCTGTTCAAAGTATTGCCAAAAGACTCTCAGCAAGAGAAAGGGAGAAGACAGGATAACGTTTGTGGTTGCAGTTATCTTATTCCAGGGAGCAGGCAGTGACAGGAGCACTTAGCATGGTTAAGTTTTGTAAGGTGGCAAAAGCGGTTGAGCGGTTTCTAAAAACAAAAAATTCAAAAGGTGTTAAAAAGGTATAAAATGAGAGAAGAGAGAGCACTTAACAGACTGAGAATCAATGGAAAAATGACGAGCAGGTGCCTACTCAAACATTTTATATTTTTGAAAGGAAGCAGTCAGAAGCCTTTTGACAGATTTTAAAGTCACTTGTAAACTAGCTTAGCCAATATCAGAGTAGTGTGGCTTACAAATTAGCATCTCTATGTTTGTCCTTCTGTGGAGTCTTTCTTAACCCATGTAGCAAACAACACTCACAAACAGCATGTGCTCAGAATGGGCATTGGAAGGAAGAGAAAGCAAATGCTCAGGTTTTGACCATGGGAGGAGGTAAGCCTAAATATTCGCAGAAAATCACTTAACCAATATGTAAATAAATGACTTTTTTGAATATCCATTTATACTTTCTTTGTTTGTTTGTTTTCTAGACATGGCTAATACTGGTTTCTGATTCCAAAACAAAAAACCCCTTTCTCCACCCGATGTCTCTGACCAAACTCATCTATATTTAAATTCAAGGATGCCCAGGTTTTTGCTAGCAGCTTCCACGTATCCATCCTATTCTCTGCATTTTTGGATTAAGATTGTGCAAAATGCCACTTTTGAGTGAAGAAGTCACAACTATATTTGTTGGGGAATGATTAAGAAGCTGGTTTATTTTGCAATTTCTTCTGCAGATTTTCATGTGTTTACACAAGACAGCTTGGCCTACTAGCTCCCAGGTGGCTGGCTCCTTCTTTGTGTCCTAGTAGAGGTAGGTGATAATACTTTCAAACCAACTGTGATTTTTCTGTGCAAGTAACTTTTTTTTCCCAGGTTCCTTCTTTCTCTGATGTGCCATTTATACTATGGAATTTTCATTTGTTGCTTTGTTTTAGGACCCAAGCCTGGCTCCTCTGGAAGTGGCTCTGAGCATCTGGACTCACTTTTCTACCCTTTTTTTCCTGATCAAATCATCTTGTGTGTAGACCTGAGTGTCCTCTATACAATCAAAAATGTGTTTCATTTTCTAGTGAATCACTGTGGCTGCCAAATACAACCCAAATGGCAGTCTGAAAAACAGTCTCCTAACGGGAATAGAGAATGCAAAAATGTTTCCTTAAGGCACCTGCCAGAAACCTGCTGATGCATCATGTGTAGGAAAATAGGTGGCAACAGTAATTTCATGGGTAGTGAGAAATGTTGCGTTTACAGAGAGTTCCTTAATTTCTTTAGTCTGTCCATAAAAACATCTCAGTCTTTCTACCCTCACCAGTTAGTGCACCTACTTGGCTAATTCTTCCAATCATTTTAATGACTCTTGGACAAAGTTGGCTTATTTATTTTGCTGCAATTTAAAAACAAAATAATCTTATTGAAGGCAGGAGTCTTGGGCTCCTAGTAAAAACTGGCCTAGTAAACATTTTGCTGAAAGATTCCTTTGTAACTCAAAGACACCCTGGAATTTTTAGAGTTTTTTTCCCTCCCCTTTCAGAGAGTGTACCTTTAGATAAAATCATCAGATGAACACATTTTTTATCTCCTTAATGGATACCTTTCTGCGCAGAACTAGTTTTGGAACCAAAATACGACATGCAGCAGAATGCTTTTTTTGGGGGAGGACTGTCTATCCTGACTAGGAATGACCTACTAACCAAGGTGCCGGTTGTATAGGAGACCATCTCAGCACTCATGGAACTCCCTGCCCACCTGACTGGTTAAGCCTGCTCATAGCAGCTGTCAGGGTATGGTTATTTAATGCAACTTCCAGACAGGAGCCAACACCTACACTGGGCCAACATCTCCTCACCCTCTTTTCTGATCTCAACTCCTCAGCCTTAACGGAATGTGACAAGGGTGGCTCACAACAGAATCACAGAATCATTCAGGTTGGAAAAAGATCATTGGGTCCAACCTTTGACCGATCACCACCTTGTAAACCAGACCATGACATTAAGTGCCATGTCCATTTATTTCGAGAATACCTCCAGGGATGATGACTCCACGACCTCAGTGGGCAGCCCGTTCCAATGCTTAATAGTCCTTTCCATGAAGAAATTTTTCTGGATATTCAACCTGAACCTCCCCTGTTGCAGCTTTAGGCCATGTCCTCTCATCCTGTTAGTGGTTGCCTGGGAGAAAAGATCAACCCCCACCTGGCTACACCCTCCTTTCAGGGAATTGTCAAGAGTGATGTGTTCCCCCCCTCAGCCTCCTTTCCTCCAGACTAAACAACCCCAAGCTCCCTCAGCTGCTCCTCAGAGGACTTAATCACTAGAAGTTTCACCAGCTTCATTGCCCTTCTCTGGACATTCTTCAGTACCTCAATGTCCTTTCTGAAGTGAAGGGCCCAGACCTGGACACAAAACTCGAGGTATGTCCTCATCAGTCTTGAGTACAGAGGGACAGTCGCCGCCCTGGTCCTGCTGGCCACATTGTTTCTAATAGAGACCAGAATGCCACTGGCCTTCTTGGCCACCTGGGTACACGCTGGCTCTTATTCAGCTGCTGTTGATCAGCACCCCCAGGTCCTTTTCTGCCAGGCAGCTTTCCAGCCACTCTCTCCCCAGCCTGTAGCACTGCCTGGGGTTGTCTGATGGCCAAAGTGCAGGACTCAACGCTCCACCTTCTTGACCCTCATACAGCTGGCCTCAGTCCATCTATCCACCCTGTCCAGACCCCTCTGCAGAGCCTTCCTACCCTCCAGCAGACAGATGATTGCATAACTGATCATCTCAGCTAATATGTCTCTGCAGAAAAATTTTGCTTCACACCAAGAGAGAATCGACTTCTTTGGTGCATGGTGGGATATGTCTGGGATGTGTTTCTGAAATGATGTGACATCTTCTGCCATTTAAGGCCACAGATTAGCAGAAGGAAAAGCACTGAAGAAGGTTCAGAGCAGAATCATACATCGATCTGAAAAATAATGGCATCTGCAATTACTCATGCTGGGACAGAAGTTACAAGAACCATTAATCCTCATGCTTCAGGATATAATTGAGCAACAGCTGGAGTCAGGAATAATTTCCTCTATGACAAACCATTGCACAATTTTGTGTATTAGGGAGTTTTATGTCTACATTTCAGACGGCTGGCATCAGCTCAGTTGAAGACAGAAGGTCAAATTAGATGGTCCTCTGGTTTATTCTGTAGCAATTATTATGTTTGTACACTGATACAGTCATCGTAAAAATCCCAAGCTCTCTCAGGCATCATGTAGGCAATAATGGCTGCTTCTTCATTCTCATTTTTTCCATCTGCTTTGGATAACCTGGAAATTAATATCAGTTGAGCGTGTGGTTACATCTTGAACTAACAAGTAGCAAAATGAGGAAATGGAACTGCGAGAGACCATGCAACAAATAAACATCTTCCATATCAGTGTGTTTACTTTTACCAGTACTCACTTTTAGCAAATACTCCCGATCAGGAAGACCCATCTCGAAAAATATTCCAACATCATTAGCATCACTTTGGTGCCTCACAGTGACTAGTTGTGTCTCTGTGATTACTTCTGGTAGGATTTCCATGAACCACCAAATGGAAATGATGGGAATGGAAATTCAGATAAGAATAAATAAGTAATTTAAATATAACAATTATGGAGGCTCACTACTGCACTCTTCTTAAAAGAAAACCCTGATGATGTCAATTGTTTAGCTAATTCAGTACACAATGTTGTATGAGTTAGAACCACAAATTAAGTGCTTGATGATTTGATTGATGCTGATAATGCAAGAAAATAATGGGAAAAAAAATTCAGTTTCCCCCAAGTATTTCCAGTCTTGAAAATAATGCAAAGTTTTAGGATTTAAGTTGCCACTCTCATTAAGACAAGGAAGTTACAAGTTGTTTTGAACACTAGAAGAATGGGTAACATTTCAAATTCTGTTCCACTTCACACTCATAACTGAACATTTCCTTTAGCTGGTTTCTTCTTTGACTCATCTGTATGGTAGCAACCAGGCTCAGCCATTGTCCGGTGTACGCACAAAAAGCCTGAATGAAATCAGAGGAAAGCTCTGTAATCATCTAGCATATTTTGAAGTTGATAGTTTTAGTCTCTACTGTCCCTCAGTCAAGTGTTGCTTGGCTTTGATTCTGCTTCTTAAGGGGAAAATTCAAGTCTGTGTAGATAATAGAACTTTTCTAATAATAAAGAATACTTCTGAAACTGTTTATTCTTTGGCACATAGATAACATAATAATATATTATGGTATATTAACACTGGGGATGACTTTTCTCCTTCTGAAGAGGGGAATTTTAATCTTCAGAAAATGCCTGTAGTTTTTCTGACTGTACATCCTGTTATCATAGCAACAGACAAAAAGGAAAATTGATACTACAGAAAGTTATTTACTGAGGAGTTTCTGAGTAGTTGCAAGTAAACTTCCTGTGATAGAAGGCCAAGGCAAACTGAAGCAACATGAATTCAAAGGCATTTATGAAGTTTCCTTTTATTTGACTATCTCTTTCCAATGGTTGAAATAAACAGAAGCAAAGAAACAAAAGATATTGCAAATAACATAGATGGTTTAGTCATAAGTCAAGTCACTTTACATTTATATAAGACACTATATTCAGAGTATTTCCAGGAAAGCTGTTCTGAAAGTCTACAAATTGAGACAATTTATATGCTACTCTTCACATTTCCAGGTTTATGTTTTTCATAATTAAATATTTGATTACTGGAGGAAAGACATTGAAATTTTAATTTTAGTAAATAACCTTTAAAATACCCTATTGAGGACATGTAATATGGATTATAAAAATATTTATGCTGTAAATTACAATTTACAAACAAGTAATCTACAGAGAAATATTAACCAAACAAAATAATGTTTATTTTCCCCATTTCTTTCTGTGTATCCAAGGAAATGAAAATTAAGGGGGAGAAAGGAAAACTAAGGGGAAGAAAACTCAATCATAATTTTTCTTTCTGTCTCCCACCACTCTTTTTTTTTTTTACCATTGTCGGTATTCATGTCATCTGTTCTACATTAGATTGATATCTCTTAATATAGTCTCTAACCAGTTCTTGTGAGAGATAAAGGGAGATTGAAAGCAACTGAGAAACATAAAGGCATTGTGAAGGGCATGATGTGAAAGATGGGCACATCATAAATCAGAAATGATAAGAGGTTTTTGAAGATGTGGAAGAGCAAACTTAATACATTGGAAATTCATTCTAAATGAAGTTTTGCTGTTTAATATCTGCACCATCTTCCACAAAAGGTAGTAAAACAAGTAAAGTCAAGTTTATTGAAATTCAAAGAAGCAAAGTCATCTCTACCCCACAAATTTGTTTTATTTTTTATAATGCTTTATTATTTACTTATACTGACTCTGCAGTGCCTCACTGCACAAACCTCTATACTCTCCAACCTTCTCGATTTGCTCCAAGAATATTTTATTATCTCCATATATTTTCTAATTACAAACTTTTAGTTTGTAAGGCTAAGTGGTACCTCCTCTTTAAACTGAGTTCTGATTAAGAACTCTGCATTAAGTGATATCAGCTGGTTTGATTTAATTTATCTATCACAGACTTACTTTAGGGTTGAAAGGATGCTTAAGCAGTTCATATACAAAAAGCCAGGAGTTTTCAAGGAGGAAAATTTAGAAATTTGACATTGACACAGGTTCTCTGGCTTTTCAGAATACTTCAAAAAAAACAATTTCCTGAAATATTTTGAAACCCAAAACAGAGAGATATATAATGCTTGAGTTCCAGTTTCTCAAGTTGACCAAGACCAGCTTATTAAATCCATTCTTAATAACTTTAACCACTTGCATCACATTATTTAAGCTAACTGGAAGATTTCCTACCTGAAATAAGCACATAATCAAAGATACACTATATGTGCAATTAAATATTCTGATTTAACTTTTAAGTAAAATGAAAAAACACTCAATGAAGAGTAATAGAAATTATGGTTTAGGGTTTTTTTAATCAGTTCTAATTATTTTCAATATTATTAAATGCAATGATTAAACAGTTAAAAACAATTATGCCATTTGTACTGAAAATGTAACTTTATTGAGTCCAACACTGAAATAAGTGTCTGGTAAGTACTTTCTAACTATGAGGGAGCAGTCCTGTAGATACAGGAATAGCATGCTCTTTTCTTCCTCCTTTTGGCCTTGCTCAGTAACATATTGCTGGCTCTTACCTGAATCTTTACCAAGGTGCAGCTTTGTAATTCTTCCACATTTAGATTGTAACTCTTGACCATGGTAACCCACGTCAATCACATTCACTGGGAAAATTAATCTGGCTTTAGGACCTGAAAATCATTTCTTCAGGAACTGGAACTAGCTCTGTACTACAGCCAGACAACTGTTTTAGAATGATAGGTAGAATCATGAAATGGTTTGAGTTGGAAACGACGTGAATAAACACCATCAAATTCCCACTGCCCTGACGTGGGCAGGGACACCTTCCAGTATGTCAGATTGCTCAAAGCCCCATCCAACCCGGCCTTGTAGGAAATGCCTTGAAGGAATTTAGTGAATAAATTTAAAATATAAGTTCCAATGTACCCAAGGCTGTACACATCTACTTTCCTTCCTTTCCTAGATCAGTCCTTCTAACCTTGCCTCTCCCTGCTCTATAGTTTGCCTTCTCCTCAGCCCTATGATCTGTATTCTGTAGGTAAGAAATTGCATCTCATTGCTAAAACCAGACCACTCATCTCTCTTGTGCCTTCAAACCTACTTGCATTGGTTTGAGCAGACCACTGATGACTGAGAGCTAGGGTAACTACGAGTTCAGATGGTATTCTTCTGCTTCCTGCATGTGAAACCCTTCTTGAATTAATCTTAACAATAAAAAAAAAAACAAACAAAAAAACCCCAAAACTTAACTGAACAAAAATGTCATACAAACATATGGAGCGCATGATATTGCTAACTTAGAGCAGATTCAGAGCTAATCCGATACACATAAACAAGATGTCTTTTACATGATGGTAAATAAATAGAAAATCACTATATGGAAATTATTTAGCCACTTGACATTGAACAACAGCCTTGTTTAGAGTCGCGAATAAGTGTGAGAGTTATGCTAGGCCTCATGCAGATTACAGAAAATCGCAAAGAAAATCAACCAATTAAGAAAATGTAGAGTCTTCACAACAGAGATGATTTGGCTTCCTGTGTCAGAAGTCAGAGATATGCTTCAGAAGACTTATTCTTGTCCTTGCTTGAATTAAAACATGCAAACCACTGTGAGGAAAGCACCTAAAATTAATTAATTCTGACTCTTCCATATATCCTTCTTTACCAAAGACATAGTGCAAGTCTGAAAAAGTAGGTAAAGACAATTTAATGAACTCTAGTCTTTCTTTCCCAGCTTTCTGTATCTCTGTAGTCATGAGATACATTCTGAGCACTTTCTATAACCATTCTGTTATCGAAACATCACTTCTACAGCTGCCATGCTGGTAGACAACAGCAGAGACATTAGTATATAAAAAGCAGCTAGACTTTCATCATCTCTTCATCTCTTCCTTCTTGGAACAAAGCTGGGTAGCGTGGTGGGAATGAGGAACAAAGATCACAGTTTTCACGTCCTTGACAGTATTCCCACCACTGCTTCTGCAGTGTTGTATTTCTAAATTGGGTAGAGAACTAAAACCAGATAAGGATGTTCAGGTATAAGGGCCCTATCATTTGCTGGACCTCTGAGCTGAACATAAACCTTTCCAAACTGGAGACATACATCCATATGACTGTGGCACTCTTACCATGATCTATCCTTCAATCAGGCGCTTTCACAGCGCTGGGGCTGGAGGTTGCATGTAACCCCACATTTCCAGACTTTGTAGAAGGTTTAGCACACAAATCCAAACTTTGCGTCAGAGTAAGCTGCTTTGGTCTTAAGCAAATTCTTGGCTCCATGTATTTTTTGAAAGAAACTTGGACTCATAATTTTAATTTTTCTGTGAGTCCTATTTCTCATCTTTGCAAAAGGGGCAGAACAGAATAGGATTTTGATGAAGAAAAGTATGCTCTTTTATTTTTTTGGTCTCAGTTCTTAGGAATGGCATGTATTGTAAAGAGGATGAAAATTATGGACGTATTGATTCTAAGTTGCAGGGCGTGAGGAAAAAAATCAAAACTGTACTTTCGTAACCAATGGCAGAAATTTCACAGTTTCCAAAAGCAATTTAAGTTACTGATGCATAAACATATTGAGATTAGTCTGTGCTCTGTTTATTTCTGGTGGAATGATGAAAACCACTGAGTGAAGGCCAAGTATCAATCTTAGTCAGCCAAACTGTGGTGAAATAATTGCAGCTTCGTTTATCCGACTCAATCCACCAGTCACGTGTACTTTCCTGGTAATTAAGTATTTAACATCCTTTGTTCTGCTGCCACAAAAAGCTGTGGCAAAGCAAAATTTGGATCAGGATGCCTTGAAACAGAATAGAAAGCTGTTTTTTTGATTATTTGCAAAAGTTAATTCCTTATTTTTGCAAAACTCAGTGAAGTAATCATGTCTTTCTGTACCACTGCCAAAAATGCAGCACTTCTTTTTCCTTTGTTTTCTGTCTCTGTTTTTTCTATGTAGGCATTGGCAAGTGAGAATATCTCCATAAGGGCTCTTTGTGTTTGTGTTTGTTGTGTCAATTTTTTTTAAAAAGTGTAGAGTGTGGTGTGGGGATAAGACGATTACTGTAACAAGGAAATCTGTTAGACAGCAATATGGGCTACTCAGAGAAGTGATGGAATTCCCAGCATTTATGATTGTAAAACTAAAATGGACATATGGCCAAAAATATTCAAATGGGAGCAATTCTTCTTTCCGGGTATATGAGATAGAGACACTGATTTATTTTTTTATCTGTGATTTTATTTTAAGGAAATATTTCATAAATTCTATTTGAAAATATTTTCATTGAAAAGAGCTACTATAACCTCAGCAGAAAAGCATTTGTTTGGCTTTTTTTCTTCGTCTTTCCTGTCTTCATTTGCTTCCATTTCCATTAGAGAATACCAAGAAACAAAATAAAATGAAATAGTGTTGATCTGCTTCAAATGCATTCCTATCTCCTGAAGACAGAAATGCAAGATTTGCTACCATGTGTGCGTCTCATGTGAGGTCACAACATTTTTTTCTCTGTGATTCAGGTCTGTGCCTTCAACCAGACAGCTCTAAAAGAGTTTGCATATAATGTGTTATCCTTAAAATTGATGGCTTGGAAACATGAACATGGCTTGATCTTTCAAATAATGTCATATCATTCATTTTCATAAAAGCAGGAGTGTGTGTGTCCCTCTAGGTTATTATTATTATTATTATTATTATTATTATTATTGTTAACAATAATAACTTCTTTTTTTTGTTAAGGGTTCTATTTGTTTGTTTTTGTCAAAGCTATGAAGTATGTGTTCAAAATATCCTTCTGTTACAAAAACCTTTCCTCTGTGAAGGAAAAAGTCCTGCATGGCCTGTTGACTGGAAATTTAGGTAGACTGGAAAGCTGAAAAGAATGGGGAAGGAGTTACACATCAGATTTCTTGAAACAAAGAAGTCAGGAAAAGACTACAAAAAGTGAAGTAGCCCTAGAAAGAGCAGGAAAGCTGGAAACTGGTTCCTTACTGAAAATGTCTACAGTGATGAGACAAACACATTCTGCATTTTAGCTCTTTCATGCTGTAAAGGAGCTGTGCTGGTATAAACACTGGTTTTCATTTCTGGTTTCACCCTTACCAAAGATGCTGTGAGCCAGGCATTGAGTCTCTGGATGACAAACCTGGGGAGGTGAGAGAAAGCATGATCTGGAGGAGCGTGAAACCCAGGCAACCACAGCAGATCTCAACAGTGTCAGGGATGACACAACCTCAGAAGGCTTCTGCAGCTCAGTCAGACTAGGTGGGAGGTCAGGGACCAGAGACAACAAGGAAGATTTAAAGTTATTTTTGTCTCCACTGGCTTGGCCTGCAAGCTCCTTGCAGTGCAGTACAGAAAGACATAAGGGGATTGATAAAGCATGAGATGAGGTATTTGCAGGATTATGTTAGGTAAATATTCTTGTCAAATCCTGTTGATTCAGTAGGTTTTTCTCTGAAATGAGATAAAAACGCACAGTTCATTAGTCAGATGCAATTTTTCTCTTTTGTTTTTTTTTTTGTTATTGTCAAACCTGTGTCAGTGGTTTAAACAGCCATGAGTCTGCTTATGCTTAATTTGCTTCGGAAATACCTAAAGGAAATATTATGCTGTTCCATCATCCCAGAGGAATATTGTGTCAGTTGCAAATTCACTGATGCTCTAGATATTTCGCATGGATGGACTCCCCTAATAGTCAGAAAGAACCTACAGTCATATAAGCCTCCTCCAGGATCCATGGGATAAATGAACGTGAGCAACCAGAGTACTTAGTGAGCAGGATTCAGTTTTTTAGGAAAGGGTGGATAGCTCCTTCAAATCTGATGTTCAAGTTCAATGAAATATGCATTTATCTCCATTTCCTTTTCATGCAAAGAGAGTTAATTGTTTCATTCCTTTCTCTGGATCACCTCCAGTGTTATTTTCCCAGATTGCTGAGTTACATTATTCTCTTCTGTCTAAAAGAAAGACTAAGGACAATAGTTTTAGCATAAAGATGCTCTATTCTATGAAAATACACACATTATCAAAAATACATTTAATTCGGACATTTCTAACTGGGTGTATCTAATTTAATATATGTGGCAATATGTTAGTTCCCAGTTGCTCTCTATAAAGCACTCTAAATAAATGTTCATAAAATTTTCTGCTTTCCCATATCATCATAATCTGGCTATATTTTATTGATATGAATGGAAGTGTGTTTGTACTTATGTATTCCCATGCTTTCAGCAGCTGAGCAGTACATTATCAAATAACTACTTATTTGGGGGATTTTAATTTATGACAATTTCCTCATACCTAATTTTCAGAAAATGCTGAGCACCCAGTGTTCAAGGCTGTAGGGCAATGTAATAAGTTCAGCACTTAGAATTGTCAGTCACCTCTACAGATCTTAGCCATACTTTACCTAAAGAAAGGCTTTTTTGTTCATGGTATGTTTTGGTTTGTTTTGGATTTTTTCTGACTGAGTGCAAATAAATCGTGTCAGCTGTAAAAACCCATTGCAGGGTGATTACAAGGAGGAAATGGACACATTCACTTATGTTTTGAAAACATAAGGATATGAAATTTGATATTTATGAGGGATTTCTTGCAAAAGACTGAAATCTAGAAGACTTTTGGAGTGTCTCTTACATAGTTAGAAGCTGGTCTCTTTTTTAAAAATTAGCAGATGTGGAAAGAGAAACACTGACACGCTGATTCACATATCCTGTTGTACACCACTCACTGTTTTTTTCCAGACGTCTTTTCCTGATGGAGGAATGAAGGGTTTAAGCTGGTACTTACACATATGTGCAGACAAGACCTGCACATTCTCTCTCTCTTTCTCATATTTGGACTTTAAATTGGTCTTAACCTTCTTGTGGCCCCTTTGTTTCAAAGTATTTTGGTAAAGTTGTGCATCTTACTGAGAAGACACAATCCAGAGTTCAAGCCCACCTCTTGTGTTTATCTTTCTCCATCACACTAGATATCCAATCAGACCTATACATTTATGAGGCCACTCAGGCTTTAGTGACATTCTGGTTTATAGTTTTTTCTCTTTCTGGGAGAATTTTAAACAAATTAATCCCTTCCCTTTTCTTCCCTTGCCTGGTTTTGGTTCTTTGAAACACAATATATTTAAGAAACTCCTGGGATCTAAAGCATACCACCAGGCATGTGGGTTCCCTCAGGTTCACAAACCCCCCACAGCCTTTCTGGCACTGAGGGCTCAGACTGAGTCATACCCCTTATGTTAAGTCCTGACGTTTAAGCCAAGCTTTGCATAGCCACAGAACTGTCCAAAATGTGCAAAAAATAAATAATTAGCACCTATGGGGACGTTTCTTAGCCCTTGAACAACAAAATTTAAAAATACCTGTTTTGTATGTGTATCATGGCAATTAATTGTAGTACAGTGTCTGCTTTGGTGGAAGAATGGGGTGTTACAACAACTCTAAGGTAGACTTAAAAGTCTCTGCATGACTCTGTGTTACAGTAACTACTAAGGAGATGACAGCATCCGTAGGAATGGTCTGTACTGGCACAAATGTTCAAGCATGCAGCGGAGTAGGTATGTAACTTTGCTCACTCCTGCACTTAATCTCTATATAACTATTTTCAGGACTACCACAGGCTTTCCACTTTGGTTTTGATTTCTGATCCTCACATGACATTACTCACGTATTGGTGAGTTGCAAACTACAGACATAATTTCTCCAAGAAGCAATACCAATGCATTCAGGTAGCTACTTCTAGACTTTGCATCTAAAGTCTCTGGAGTTGCATATGGATTAGATGAGAGGGGCAACCTTAATTTCTGTTGCTTTTCTGTCTGGCCACAGTGTTCTTGCATTCTTCTCTTCAGTAAAAACTAGTGTAATCTGGGGGTCATTTCCATGCTGCTCTTGCCACACATTCACAAGTGACATTTCCACAGTCTGTCCCCAGATTCAGGTTCTCTACTCTGCAATGAAGCTCTCTTCAAACATTTACAGCTACTGTTGCCCAAAGGAATGGTCTTTTCTGGTGATACCAATGCTTTAAGGACAAGTATGTACTGTGTAGTAAAAAGGGATTATAATTCAAATGGGAGTATAATTAAAAGAAGTGGGAAGATCTTTGGTTTGATTCACATGAAATTGCTCATACAGCTATCAATAAAGTGTTCTTGGAATGCTCCACCAGCACCTATAACAATTCTCAGATCAAAATGCTGGGAAAAAAAGATAGGTGTTAATTATTCTGACAGTACGCTAACGAGTTGTGCTAACCCAAGCACACAATATCTCATAGACACAAACCAAATAATATCCAAATTAGTGCCACGTGGGGTTTTAACATTACCAATTTCAAAAATCTCAAAGCAATTTTGAACAAGATCAGTTTATAGGAATAACTTCAGGTAGAAAAATATGAACAATAGTTGGGATTTGCTTAAGAATATTGTCAGTTGTTAGTCAAGAAGCTGTAATCTCATAAACCAAAAGGAGGGCCTCACTGATTAGAAAAATGGTGTGTTTAAGAGGGAAAATTAAAACAGCTATTTCAAACATATCTGACTATTGTAAAATGAGGTAAATTGGAAGAAATTGTTGTAAACCAGAAATTAGGACTTAAAATCAATTGTGTAAACTAAAGGCTGTGATGAACATATAAAACTCTTGCAGAATGAGTCTTATTCTAGTTCTCAGTGGTAGAATTGTCAATTGTATTATAAAGAAGATAAAAGTGTTTAGGACATGCTATCAGAAAAAGCTTGAACAGAAAATGAAAATGAAAAAGTCAAGATTTTTCTGTATTTAGTACACAGGGGAAAACAGAGGCTCTGTTCATATTTTACATATATAATAGAAAAACTCATAGGAAAACAATTGGATGTAATTTTAAGAAGCTATCTAGTACAGTTCATGACTCTCAAAATACTTATGTCTTCCATTACAGTATTTTGTCTACTGTGTTTTTACAGACTTCCAGCACTGAAAATGTTGCCATCTCACTGTCTTTCCATTCCAGTGTTCTACTAGACTTGCCCGTATCAGATTGTTTCCCATCTAACTGCTCCCAATATCTTTTACTTCCTGCTCCAGATTAAGCCCTCTGCTTCTTGTCCAACTTGGCCACTGAGAGCAATTAATCCTTTCATCCTTGCAAAGCAATTTACACAATTCAGCACTGTTATTGTGCCTGCTTAATTCTACTTTTTGTTAGGAGAGACAAATCCAGTTATTTCATCTCCCATCCTAGGTCATGTTTTCTAGACTGCTGAGCATTTTTGTCAGTCATGTTTGGTTCCCTTCAATATGTTCATATCTTTCTTGAAATGCACCGCTCAAAACTGAACTCCAGCCAGCGCTAAGGAGAGCAGGATTATTTCCTATGTCTTGTCTAGTTTATACATCCCACTGTAATGTTAGCCTTTCCACAACATCAGAACTTTTCTGACTTCTGTTCAACAATGATAGAATCAAATCCCAAACTGAGCTTCTAAAACATGACTACACTCCTGGGGTGTTTTGGTGGGGTTTTTTTCCATCCTGTGTCTGTGTGGCTGATTTTTCTTAAACTCGTAACTACTGGATTCCATCTTGTCTTTTTTTTCAGATCATTTCTTCAGTTGGCTAAGATAATTTTGATTTCTCTTCCTAATCTTCTAGCCTCTGATCAACTGTAAAATTTCATCAGTATTATCTCTCTTCTCTCCTGAAGGCATGAAAATATTGAACACACATAGATCCAGGGTGGCGTGAGACTGGGTATGTCCTGTCACTGACTATTGCTAATAACAATCTGGAAATATTATCCATTTGATTTTTTCTTGCACTTTAAAGTCCACACAAGATTTCCTTAGGATCCTCAGAAGATGATCAAAAACTTCATTAAAAGGAGACTATACAACGTCATCAGTGTATTAGCTGCTCACTTACTGTGTGAGCGAAATAAATTAGGCATGATTTGTTCTTGGCAAGTTTCTATTCGCTCTTAGTCTGATGAAATATTTTCCACTTTGACAGAACATACTAAACAAAAACTACTAAAACTTGACATTTCTACCAGTGAATAAAGGTTAACTTGCATCCAAGATTTTAAAAGAGCTTGTTGAGTGTCTGTTTAAATTTCAAATATAATTTTCCGGTAAGTTTGGAAAGAGTAGGGAAGTTCCAATTGAAGAGAAGTATCCTAATGTCACGCCAATATTCATAAAAGATAAATAGAATAAACCAGTTATAATCCTTGCCTTCCTAAACATTAGTCTGGTTATCTAAACAACTGATGAAGGAGTTCTTTAATAAAGATTAGGAGAAAGTGGTGTAATAGAAGTCAATTAAGATGGCCTTTACAGGAAATGTTTTCACAAAAGACTTTGCATTTTAACTGTAATAATACTTTGATTGATTAAAATGCAAGAATTCATACAATATTACCAAACTTCTGTGAAACGTTGCTAATGGGTTACACTTTATAAAACCAAGCAAAAAAACACAACTAACAAATGTACAACAGCAGCAAAACAAGAAAACCATAATAGAAAACTAGTTAATTGAGCAGTAACTGAAATGTAATTGTTTGCAGGAAGTCATCTCTGAGTGGGTAGGTTTCAGAGGGATATCCAGAGCTGATGATCTAATGCTAAATTGTTTTCCATTTGTATTGCTTTCTGGGGAAGCGTGTGAAGTCATTTCTGACAAACTTTCAGGTGACAAAATGTTGATGGGAATATTGATAAGAAAGAGAAATTTCCTATAAGCTGTGTACAAAGAACCGTAAAACACTTTAAAGATATCACCTGTAAATCATATATTTAAGAGCAAAAATATCCATCTCAGAAGTTTATGTGTATGTCAAAGGTCTCATAAAGCCCTGACTTTGACCAGTTGCAAGCCAGGGTGGTGAATAGATCACATTGCAAGACCATGGGCAAAGAATGGCATGTTCTATAACTTCATGAATAAGAACGTATTGAGCCGAAATAAGGAGCTTATTGTTTCTGTTCAATGAATTCCTGTACTTGGCACAGTTCTAAAAATAACATGTCTGATTCTGGTCATTACAAGGTTGGTTAAAGCACCGGTAAACATGTCTTGTTCTTGAAGTCTCAACATTTATTTTTACAAAAACATAGCTAAGAAGTCACTTGACCGAAGCAAAATGTTAAAAAACAAAGTCCTCACCTGCATACAGTGAGTATTTTAAGGCTGTTATTATTCTTTGGACAGTTTTGTCATATTTCAATGGTTGCAAATAGCAGAAGGAAAAATGAAAATGTGTAAGCATCTAAAATGTAAATATGTAAACAGTATGTCTGCATACTAAGGGGAAACTGGCCGACATGTTCCTACAATTAGAAAACGGAAATAAAGTGAGGAAAAATTTTTAAAAATTACATTTATATTGCTTAAACTTTGGTATTTTGTTATATAATGTGTAATAAGAAATGCCTGGATTTCAGTCTCTGTAAAATGGAAATAACTATTTATTTCCACTGTTTTTTCTCCGTATGGCATCCCCTTTTTTCAATTAGTTCTGCTACAGATTCTTACCCGCTTTCTTGTATTCTCTTTTGCTTTACACATAAATTAATTAACATGGATTTTTTTTTTCTTGGATGGGCTTGCAGAGAAGAGAATAAAGCCAGCCATGTCACAAGTTATTGAGCATGTAATTGGTACGTGACTAGCGCATGTCTTGCACAATCTCATACAGAGTGAGCAATCAATCTGAAGTTGACTTCTGAGGTCCCTTAGAAACTAACTCCATACCCACCTGTGAAAAAAATTAACTGTAGGGATGAATAGTAATGGTATTTGTGCTCAACCTGTTAGATCTTCCAGACAAGAATGAACAATAACATCATCTCCAATGAAACCACAAATAGTGTGGCTCATTAATTTAAATACACCACAATAAGTCTTGTAGTGAAGTATATTCTTTGGAAACAAAAGCGAGCTTGCAGTTTTTTTCTAACCTTTTGCAGACATAAACATTAGTCACTTTCTGAGTTTTTCCTGTAATCTGTCCTAATTATATTTGTACAGTGTGTTTTCATCATTAAAATGAACTAAACTTGCATAGAGGAATTTTTAAACTGCCAGTATTGAAACAAAACCACATTGATAGGTCAATGCTCTACTTATGAAAGGTGTATTTTCATGAACACTTACAACTTGCCTAGAATTTTTGGGATTTTTGACAATTTAGAAGTCAATTTTTATGGCTTCCATGTCATCAGTGTTCTTATAAGACATTACACACCCAAAAGATATTCCTCTCAGTTACAGAGAACTTTAAAGCCAATGGAATAAGAGCACAGGTTCTCTAAGAACTTCCAAAGATTGCTGAGTTTGCTATAGCTTTGGGAACAGGAGATATCATTTACTGATTAATCCAAATGATGCATTATTTACAACAGAGATAATCCATTCCTGTGAATCATGGACAGCTGCAGAGAGGAAAAGAAAATGCAGGGTTGGACTGACTGACAGGATGACAGTATTTCCTGTGCTGCTTGAACAGCATATCATAGCTATAATGCTAATCTTGAGACATGCCACTAGCAGTATGTTCGTAGCATCAACGAAAACAGAGTGCCAAACACATACCTTGAGTTAGCCGAAGCCTGCTGAAGCTAGCACTTTGTGGAGTCTATCCTTAACAATTGATCATCCGTTTAAAAACTGAAATCTGTCAGCACAGAAACCCCAGAACACACCAGAGGATTTGACAGGAAATCTCTTAATTTTTACCCCATCCAGGAACTAAAATTCACCACTTAAATATTGGCTTAAAAATCTGGACTGGACTTTGATAGATCTGAGCTTTTCCAAATATTTTGAATTAAAGTGAAGGGACATGCACCCAGATAATTTAAACTTACATTTACGTTCAGGTATGTCATGTTTGGTTACTCCTGAAAGACTGTTTCAGCAGATGAGAAATGATATGCTTGTTGTTTGGGGAAATAGTACATACACAAACCTATGCTGGGACATCTGATACAAAATGTACTCGGTTTTTTAAAAAATATTGCTAATAGCTTAGGACTTAGCTTGAAAAGATGAATTCTAGGAAGCCAGGAAAAAGGTAGCTTTACATATATCTATGGGACTTAATCTCCTTCACTTGCATGTGAGGCACATAAATGTGTTGCCACGTAATTAAAATCAATGGGTAACATGTATATCCACAGCAACACTACTAACTTGCCCATGCTGCTTTTGGTCCCTGGGATCACACCTCCACATTATGCCATATGGATACATCACCTGCAGCTGTTTTCAGACTGGGACAACCTTTATTACTCTCCATTCAATTTAGTATTTTTGGATTCTCATTCTCTTGCTGCTGCTGCTTCAAAGTTTTGCAAAGCAAAATTCTTTTACTGTCTTTTTTCTCTGGAAGTGGTCAGAAAAAAATCAGGTTTGGGAGTTTAGGCTCGGTCTTATACATAACAACAAGGAGGTCAACAAATGTTAGCAGTCAGACACAGAGCACTTCTGTCTTGGAGACAACTCATGACCTTAACCTGATCAGAAAGTCCAATGTCCATCAGACTCCAAGCCTGACTAGTGTCAGACTGCAGGTCACCCAGCTGTGCAATAAGTTTATAACCCACACCCACCCCTTTAAGACCTTTCACTCTTATGAGAAAATTTTTCTTAAGAAAGACAACTGTGTATATTCTGGGGAAATAGAAGGGGACCAAACAGCCGCTTCCTGCTTTGCTGAGCTGTCCCCAGGGACAACAACTTACAAAGAGAACAGATAGATGATGCAGGGGGCAGATGACTCCCACTTCTACTGCCATCCCCTCCTTCTGCAAGCAGAACAGTTGAATTTTTGCTCTTTATTTGACTTACATGGCACCCCAGTTTGGTTTGCCTTATTCTACTTTAGATTGCATAGTTATAGCCTC
>VZTI01000924.1:520746-543030 GCA_013397865.1 Struthidea cinerea | reverse complement strand
TCCTCTCCTTCTGTTTTTACAGCAGCAGGGGTCTAATATCCCCTCTCATAAATGACAATAAAATAAGACAAAGTTTTGCCTTGTGAAGAAAGAAAACATTTGCCTTTATCTGTGCATCACCCTTTTTATTTCTAAAAGATTTTTTCTAAACCAGAGCAAACAATTAACAGATTTTACAAAAAGTCATCTCACACCTACCAAGAGCACTAGACAGCTAGAGTAAATTTATCAGCGTGGTATTGTAAAGTGCATTCCTGAAAGCTGCTGAGCCCCTAACAACACCACTTAAAAGTACCAGACTGCAAGGCTGAAAGACTTTAATTAGATAAAGATGGAAGGTTTTTAATTGGTACAAGTTAAAGTCCAACTGAAGAGAAAAAGAATCATCCAGCTGCACATCCCAGCCTTGCATTTACACCTTTCTTCATGCCCATCTATGGCTCTTAGCCACTACAACCTCACATCTGTTCAAAATGATTTCTGAAAATGTCTCTACTGCATGACTTCCTACTGTAGGAATACATTGAAAGGTATTTCTAATTTGAGCTAATCATATGTATGCACATTTTCTGGAATGAACTTAAATATTATCTGTCAAAATATTTCTCTTAAATTTTTGTTTTCCAGAATGGTTTTTTATGCATTAAAGACAGGCTTTATTTTATTTCATAAAAATAATTACAGTTTTCAATATCTTCTCTCCTCAAAAGCATAAAAGTTGAGAACTAGTGGATCAAATTTAATTTGCAACTAAATAATTATTCTTTTGTCAAATAAAAAGGGGATGGGAGAGGGGTAGTTTCAGTGTAAAAAGCTGAAGAGGGGGTAGAGGGGAAGGGCGAATGCAAGTTTGAGATCACACATGATAATTTCCTTTACTCGCATTTGAGTACTTTGAGATTTTGGCTGTGAAAGAAGTGCTGAAATGCCATGACCAAAACCGAAATTGTGGTATTTTTGGACAGAGTGGAAACAGGAAGGATTAATAACCTCACAAAACAGCCTTTTTCTCTTGAGAATTCCAGCTTAATTTTGTAGTTTAATGTTGCAATATTCTTTTCAACTTGGAGATATAAAACAAGACTATTGAAAGATTACTTCATATTGCAAGCTAAAGCAATACAGTTTAGCACGAGAACAATGCAAATGTGTATGTTCATATGTGCCAAGGGGAATGTGCCTGCTATATGGCAAAGCTCTGAGAACTTACACCTCAGAGCTTTAACTTGAGAGCAGATGCCTGCAGAAAATATTCAGGACTACAAAAAGATGATCAAGTTTCACAGGGCCCTCAGTGACTTGCCACAAAAAGATGAACTCTGCAAAATTTTTGCATCCTCAAGACTAGAAGAGGTTGGGGATTTCTTTCTCTGGAACCATACTAATTTTACAATGTTTCCTTTAATCCCTGGATCATACCTGTGCTATGCAGCACTCGGTTGCTGAAAACCATCAAGAACTGTGTGGAAAAGAATTAGTTTCAAGGACACATGCATAACAGTTTCCTGAGTACATCCCTTCCTAATTGGAAAGAAGTTGGAATTCACAGCTGAAGTTTTAATTTTCATACACTTTTTTTGCTCTACTGGTTTCAATTTCTTGATTAGCATTGTGTTTACAGAACTTGGGGTCATAACTCAGCCTTTTTGTCCAAAGCACTGCCTGGTTTGACAAAGCCTGGTTTGAGATGTTTTGACACATCTAGATGACAGAGATTTAAGGATCTTCCTCTTCCCTGGACTTGCAAAACCTTTGTGGTTACATGTGTATTAAAAATTTAAAAACAGCTGGGGTCCATTCTTTGGCCCTGAGAGCAAGTAGGTTAGACTAGCCACTCCTATACTTCCTGAAACAGGCTGGCCACATCCAGTCTGAGTATTGCTAATGGTTTCTGGCCTGTGTGTGCTCCTGATAGTGCCTAGTTACATCCCAGGAACTGTTTGAACGTTTTCTCAGCACCGATAATTAAAGTTCATATGTTGTGCCCATCCTTGCCTGTGTCTGTTTGATCAAATTTTTGTGTTCCTTCTGAAGAGCAGAAAGCACAATTGATGGAAATCAAAATGTCACCAAACCTAAATGATGGCTTCTGCTATCTAGATGTAGTTACATGCTCTGCAGAACTTTGGTACAGCCGAATAAAAATTTAAACATATTTGGGGATAATGTTTTTCTTCGTTTCTTTGGGGCTTTTTAGCTACTTGGGAAGATCAAAAGAAAAATATTATCCCCATACATTGTTTATTTCCTCGGGATCCAAAATGATTTTGTTTCTGGGCACGCTTAGCAAAAGCCAAAGATACAAGATGTAGGACAACTGAGGAACAGAATAATTGTGCTCTCCCTTCCTTCTTTATAGAGATGCAGTTAAGGATACTCAGGTTCATCTTTCTGTGTTCTCTGATCAAGGTATTTTTTTAACTTAGGTCTGTGATATGCTAGTAGAGAGCCTCTATCTCAGGCTGTTGAAGCTGTTCCACTTTGATAAAATACTGATATGTTTAGGTGGGGGTGACTACGAGGAACTGTGTTCCGGTTGTTTGTATAGACTGATGTTATGAAGGCCCAGTTTGGAGTCTGTGTTCCAGATAGATATGCAGAAATCTAAATAGTTATTTTTACAGCTGTAAGCCCTTTAAAGATTGATTACTGGTAATCTCTTGCAAAAAAGGTTGCATTTGCATGAAATTATTTTCTAAATACATTTTTTCGTATCCTAGTTTCTTCTGAAGAGAGAATCAGCAGTGAAAGCCCTCCTGCATGCTGTCTTAGAGACCATTTCTCCTCACTTTGCTGGTCACACAACATCCCTGAAGCCACTGGAACACTTGTCCCTGTGAGAACCAATTTGCCTTTAACCTGTGTATAAGCATGAACCGTTCCAGATCCAGGTGCCAAGTTTCCAACTTTGTGCAATTTGGCAGGTGGCCCCAGCTGGTTTTGTGAACCAGGGTTCCTGTCTCCTGCTCTACATCACCGAACTGAACAGATTTGTAGCTGTCTTTAGAGCAGTGCACCGGTGGTAAACATGGGAATCCACCAGCGTGAGGCAACAGCTCTCTGCAGACCACTCCCAGGGCATGCACTACGGTTTGGGAACCACGGAACTAGGCAATGGCTACAGAGGGCTCTGAGAGGTAATTGCTATGTCAGTGCTAAGAATTATTATTATTTTGATAGCTAGCAAAACCCAAAAGATAATGACATGATACACAATACATCATACTAGGGCGGAAGACATACTTGTCCTTGGTTTTGGTTACAGTTTTGTGGAATCAAAAATGGAGGGGAGCCATATCTTTCACTGCCCATAAAATGAGAACAGCAAAAAGAGGGTTGATAACTAATACACAACTGGTAAAGAAAAACACATGAAAATGTCAGGGGAAAGAATGCTTGTGAGCCATATCTGGCCAAGATTTGGATCCGATTGACTCTGGCTTGTCGTCCAGCAACACAAGACCTGGGCAATCTCCCACTCCCTCACATGCAGAAGCACATGCAGAAAAAAGCCATGCTTGGGGAAACATGGAATATTTGTCTCCTCACATGAGTGCGCCTCACCCTGGAGACAGTGAGCCTCACATTTACCAGCATATACTGACAGCAACCTTCACATTTACAAGCATATAATGGTGAACACACTTTTGCCATTTAAGTTAGTAACTTTTGGATTTCTACTCATTGCATCTAATCTCTATTCGCAGAGGATTCCTGCACTGCTAGGCTTCATACCTCAACCCTTCCCAAACTATGTGAAACATGAATGATCTGCAACCCTCACTTTGCAGGAAAAGAATTGCACCACAGAAACAAAGCCCAGATTTTCAAACTGGATTAGACATCTCATTCTTTGCTGGATTCCAGTGGGTGTTAGGTGTTTCCATATCTCTGAAACCTGAGTGAAGGGCTTGGAATAACACAAGCCACTGGGACTTCTTGGAATAGTTCCCAGCTTTTCTAAGTCCAAATGGAACAATCTAGGCAGTGGGATATGAGCAATGCTCCCAGCTTCTGATCTTTTTAATTCATATTAATAAGATTTTATTTGCAAGCAATAAGGCAAATAAACTCATTGGTTTTGAAGGTCGACAGCAACAATTTTACTGCAATCACAGAGTTGCATGCCCCAATGCTGTAAGAAATACAAAAAAAGCTATGAGCTGTGATGAAATTATTTGTGTTGGCCCTGTGGGATATACAGGGCAATATCAGAAATGCTGGTTAAGTGTTGTCTGTACACTGCACCCCTCCCTTAAGCACCAGCCTCTAATAATATATCACAAGACAGCAAGTCAGCATACGGATGGTTAATAATCAGTTATTTTGTGGATAGTGTCTGGCCTTGCTGAAAGTGGGTCCAATCCCACACAGGCAATACTAATCCTTGCAAATACAGTCAGAATCTATTTGCAGATAAGGACAGGAGCAGTCAGGACCAGTTTAGGCTTTTATGGGTATTTAAATACCCAGTAAAGAATCTGTAATCCCAGTCCTGCAATTATCATCACATGACTGGAACTCAGAAATAATGCCTCATTCTTAAAGGATGCTTTCCAACAGGGCATCCTGAGTGGTTTTAAGAAGAGAGACACATATCTTCACCCTTTTTTACAATGTGGGAAACCAATGTACACCAAGATGCAATAGTACAAAATGAAAAGTCAGTAGTCTAGACAGGAAAAAATCCAAGGCAACCTGAACCTGATGTGCTCTTCTCCAGTGCACTGGGGGAGTTTTGAAGAGCTAGTCAGGTGTGGAGTCATCGCTTCTGCCTTCAAATCTACCATAAAACCCATTGTACTCATAATAATTTCATTCTGTACATACTATAGACTCATTTAGGTAACCAGAATTGCTTTCAGTTAGCAGTCATGAAAGTATTTTGGAGGTTTTTTTTCATAATTTACCTGTGAAAGGAAACAGTTACAGAGACATTAAAAGTGGAGGGACACGAGTTATACCTTCCCTTACTCTTAGGCTCTGATTCTTCCCACTTATGAATAAACTAATATATGAGAAGTCATAAAGACTTTTTTAGGATGTTCAATGCTTCAAGCTAAGTCAGTGTATAAATGAGGACTATTATTCTTATAACTCTGTTTACAACTGCATTCAAGTATTTCTGAAGTGACTCAGAAAGTGAGAGGTAAAAGATCTACTGGAATTTGAAAGCTGTCCTCATAAACACCTTTCTGCCTTTTGAGTGTAAAAAAGCCACCCATGATTGAGTACAAGGTGGATGAGCATGAATCATTGACCAGATTTATGTTGGTTTGGGTGAGTAGTGTAGATATGGTTTGTTTTTCAAAGAGGTACTAAATAGTGATTTCTAACATGAAAACACATTCCCCTCCTCTGCCCCACCCCAATGTTAGTAGGATTTCTTCCAACTGTCTTTGCAGTGTCTGAGTGCTCAGTCTGGCAAAAAAATTCCATTTAGCCTTGGCTAGGGTTTTCAATGGGAGCCGGGTGGCTCAGACTCCAGGGAAAATCGAAGCTGCTATTAAAGTACTTAAATTGTAATCTTTTTTAGGACTTGAAAAAATTAGCACTGACCCCTTTCCCATGAAATGGGATGAAGACTCAGCTTTGTCTCACACTTTTGCAGTGGTCTCTAGTTATCCCATGTCTCTTCTCTGCCCAATACTGCAGATAGGATAATTTGGTGATGGGCATCCTTCCACATCTGACTACATCTGTATAACTACATGGGTCAACTTATCCCACTCACAGCTGTCAGTTCACTCCACTCACCCCACTCCTCCTTCAGCTCTTCTCATACTACATATTCCCAGCTGGAGGTTACTGCTTCATCTTACTCTTCCCCTGAGCTGTTTCAACAAGGAGTGACCTTTTCAGGAAAAATGAACTGTTCTGGTTTAGGAGATGTACGCAGCTGTTCTTTGCTAGCCCCTGGCCAAAACAAGGCACAGGGTATTTACAGCCATGCTGTTAACACAACTGTGGAATAATGGACCAGAGGCAGTAATTTTTATGGCCTGTACAAAATCAGCTGCAGGTCACCTTTCCCTTGATACTTCCTAGCATGGTTGTGTGTGGTTTTCATATATATATATATATATATATATATATATATATGTTACATGTATATGTTTTGCATACATATCTGTATGTGTATCTTATACATATGATATACATACATACATACATATATATTTATGCATATTTTGATATTTTTTTCAGTAGAACAGTCTGGAAAGTTAGCTACAACAGAATGATCTTTGCATGATGAAACAAAAAAAAAAATTAAAAGAGATCGGAATCACCAGGCAGAATGGAAAATCCTTTCAAGAGACAACAATAGTATAATCCCTCAAATAAAAGGTTGTGTTGCCAGGAAAAATTACCTTTGAGCCAATGTGACAATAACAACAACATGAAGAAGCCATTAAGAAAAAAATACGGAGAGAGTAAAAGAAAGGATCTAAAGACTCACAAAGAAAAAGGGCACAAATCGGACTGACAGTCTAAGTGCTCTTTTGTAAACCTCTGCACTAATAATTCAAATGCAAAACTGCTAAAAATTGGAAATGTTTTAGCATGGGTTCCCTCTTTCCACACATTGTTACAAATGAAACATAACTGAACCTGACTCCCTAAATTACATGAATATCACCAGCTACAGGGCGAATTTGAGGAAGATTCAAAGAGCAGCTATCTTCTCTGCAGGTTGGAGGTGGCTAGAGGCACTTCACAACAGTGTCACCTTGCAGTGACCCTTTGAAAGAAGGGCAGACAGTGTTCAAAGCACCTGCCTGAAGGGATCCATTGAAGAATGGGGGAAGTTCCTACAAGTCCACTGAACTCATACCCAGCTGGACACTGAAATATCTGTCCACAGGCATTTGAATTCAGTTCCTGTGGGCACTGAGGAAATGGTCTGGTAGGAGGGCAAAAAGTGGTAATGTTAGAAAAAAAATTAAGAGCTCCTTTAATCATGGTGTTCTCCATTCTTCTTGCAGAAAGGCTGCAGAGAGTTTGCCAAGCACCCCTACTGGCACAGTAACCTGATCAGCATGCTCAGGCCTGCAAGATCCTGTATGTGCTGGAGGGTGTGTTTAAGCGTCTCCCTGCACAGACTATGAGTCTGGCCAAGGTGATGCTGACCTATCCCTGCTATATTATTTGTGTGTGTGTGCGTGTGTGCACTGCAAAGACTCCCCTGAGAGGCCACACAGAGGCTCAAAAGGGGTGCAGAAACACTGAGAGAATCTCCTAGAGGGACAGAGACTCAAGGGGAAAATGTGTTCCTCAGGCACAAGCCATTGAATCCCAGCAGCTGGTGTCTATGTTCATGGACCTCTGAGGTCCAGCAATAACTCCTCCAGAATTCCTGTCTTCTTCCATGCAAGAGCAAATATCAGATCCCAGAGAAAATTAGGAAAGATGGCTGTCAAAACTCCCGCACAGATGAGAATACAGGATTGGGTATTCATCTGAAGAATTGTATAATTATGTGAAACTCTTCAGAAGAATTTAACACTTTTGTGTCTGTGTCACTGGTCTGAAAAGCTCATCTTTTTTTTCTTTGAAGTTTAGGGGATTTTTGCTTCTCACAGGTCTGCATGTAACATGATGTTCTCTCACAAAACAGTACCCCTTGCATGTGTCAAATGACTCCAAACATGAATAGCTACCATTGGGTTAAGGAAAAATTCTTAGGGATAAGGTATAAAAAACCTATAGCTTTTAACCTGAATCATCTGCCCACTGAATCCAAACTTCCCACTGCCTTCAGCCATTCAGGCAACTGGTAAGCACAACTTGCCTGTAACAACGCCCAGCTCATCCAGATTAATGTTATTTTCTGTTTGCTCTTTTTCCAGGCTGGTTTAGACTCTCCCCTTCTCTTAAACATACAAGTGGACGCTTTTTTCCTTCAGGTTTTGGTTGGCAAGTGATGTGGAAATCTTACACAGCCACTGCTCCTGAGCAAACCGCCAGGACACGTTGTCGTTGCCACTGGCATTTAACTCTCAGTGGCAAGTACAATGGAGATACCTGAGGGACAGTAATACTTAATTTGACATAAACTTTGCTCCAGTAAGGTGCTTGACATTCTTGACCCTAATAAATGCCTGTGTTTGTGCTCTGGTAGATGAAGGCCCATAGTGAAATAGGTTTTGTGGTGCTGGCGCCTAACCAGCGTCAAACCGCAACAGCCCAGCAGAAGTCTTTATTCTCTTTAGAGTCAGATTTAGGAGGGATGTCTGGATCATGGGCTGATCCAGGCTTGTTATCCAAAGTCAACTTCATGTCATTTGGAATGTTAAATTCAAAAAACCATTAGTCTTAAAGAAAGAGAGCCTGAGAATGCTTAAATACTTAAAGTAAAAGAAGCAAAATAATGCAAGAAACCACCACTAGCCCAATTTTTACTATCCATTAAATTTCATGCTGGATGATTTAATTAATGAACTTGACTGCAGCTAGTTCCATACAGAAAAAGTCAGGCATTTCATTATTTATTTGTTCATTGTTGTGGTTTCTTTGTTTTGATTTTTGGTTTTGTTTAATTTTCCTCTGTATCCCCAGCCCATGGAAGGTGAAGCATGATGTTCAAAAGACTGTTTATATTAAAAAACAACAAAGCAACAGACCAAAACCACAGTCCTGTTCTCATCTATAGCTAACAGTTAATAATAGATAAACAAGGTCTAATAAAATAAACGCCTGCATAACCATTTGCCCAAAGCACAGAGTAATTTAGATTTGGAGGTCTGGAAAAGCTGAGTTGTTTATTCTCCTAAGCACACCTCTGGAGCTAACATAGTCACTAAGGAAGAGAAGTCACAGATCATGTTTTTTAAAGAAGATTGTCCCACAGGATTCCTGAATCAGCCAGGCAAAAGCAGAACTGGCTACCAACCACGAAAAAGGGTAGCTATACATTTCTGCTTTTGTGTTTACTCTTAAATTTAAAAATATTTTCAGAACTAGCTAATTGATGTCTTCATTACAAATAGGCAATCTATTTAAATAAATTAAAGGTGAAAAATACAAAGACTAAAATCTCCTGGCCAATCTAATCTAGTCAGTCCAATTTTTTTTCTTTCAAAGTACGTTACATGTTGAGAATAGAAATCTGGGAGTTGGCCTACATAAAGTCTGAATGCTGATTTAACTAAATCGGTCTAGATTTTTTATGACAAAAGTGAATCAAACAGATACTGTGCAATAACCTCTTCTGGAATAATTTCCATTAGAAATGTTGTTCTGAAATAAAAGCCTCTTTATTCCACAATCATTTGAATGCTGTTGAATTGGAGCACTCTGGTCACATTCCTCAGTGACAAAAAGCACTTAAAGACTTATTTTGTAACGTGCAAGAGATGTGAATGGAGAGAAGTAGTTTATTGATGAAAATCCAAGACAGATTGCAAGCATCATTCTTTATTTGTTTTTTAACAACTAATTGTCTATAAAAGTGTCAAAGTAGTTAAAAATATGCTATATTTATTAGAATAACTATTAAGCTGTTACTACATGGAATTGATATTGAGAACAAATGTACACTTCTCAGTTTTTAATATTGAACATAAACATATGAGGTTATGACAAGAGTCAGAGACATTCACATCCATAACAGGGAAGAGCTTAAACCAACACCACCAAAGTAAATAAACCAGTTCTGAAGCTGTGCATAACAACAGTTCCCTCTCTGTTAGGAAATATGTGGCCTGTTCTCACTGTCCCTGTCTTGCTCTTGCTACTTCAGCTGATTTGTTCTTCACCCTTGGACTTCATATCTCAATCTTCTTCTTTCATAAAAATGTGCTCAAACGTAGGAAGTGGTTTAAAGTTTCTACAGGGAAAATATTGCAGTAGAACATGGTAGTCCAGATTATAAAATCTTCTCTTACTAACAGCCCAGCCAAATGTCCTGAGAGTACCGCAGTTGTTTCTTATTATGACACAGGGGTGTTGGGAGGGAGAAAGGTGTTTCTTAGGCCTGCTTATCTCATCATTTCTGTTTCAATCCTACCTTGAAACAAAACAAAGGTGGCTGTGAGCCAGTAATAAACTAATAAGCAAAGCCAAGCACAGACCATGCAGTGTAGGTCAAGTCATGTCAAAGACCAGATCACAAAAATGCAGAAGAGGAGGAAAAGAATATAACCTGATCTAAAAAAACCTTGTAATATAACACTGGGCATGTATATGTTTGTCTCTGCAATGTGAACCACTGGGACCCATGTTCACATCACCTCTACCCACAGTTTCCTGTAATTGATGTATTTACAGAGATGGCTTCCAAATAATACAAACCACCACAGAAATTAGAGAGGAAAGAAGGAAAAGAACATGCCCAGACCTTACCCATCAGATGATCTTTCCACTATCATTTCGTGCTTTTCTGTTAATTCACTCATTTTTTGTGTATAAATGTCAAGGAACAGATTTTACAGACAGGTACATGCTGAATTCATCAAATAAGTGATGTCATGTAAAGCAGAGCCTGTATTTATAACTGGAAGCTCTAGCGTGTATATGAAGTGCAATAACTTGCATGTTGGTTTTGGAACAAAGGTACATTTGCTCCGCCCTTGAAACCCAAGACTTCATTTGTCTTTGAAGTCAGAAAAAATAACAGTCAAAAATACCCCTGACATTTTTTGCAGTGGGACCAGAACTATTCAGCAAAATGCAATGAAATAATATAATTCTAGTAAAAGATTGGAATATATTGTGCTGAAAATCTATCACGTGAAGCCAGAAAAGGAAAATCTGAAATGAAGAGAGAGAGGGACCTATCTTATGCTCTTTTCAGTGTATAATGATAAAAAGAACATTCAGACACCAACGTAGTTAATCTAAGATTATCCGTCCCTAAGAAGAGATACTGCTTACAAAAAAAAGAGGGAAGTGAACATGTTTTGGATAAACAACACTAATTTTGACTCTATTAAAATCAACAGCAAAACACTTATTGTCTTCCATGGGCTTGCACTTCTTCCAAAGCTCTCTTCCATGTCTGCTAATGTGCAAATCACTTGGGCATGCAAAGAATGTTGAATTAGTAGCCTGTCTTTTAGCACTACAAAACTTACAGTCTTGGTGAAAATAGAAGGTGGGTAAGATGAGAGGAAATGGGTAGTAAATTTTGAGGAAGCACAAGTTAGAGGCAAATAAGGAGAAGCAAAGGCAAGGAGGAAGAGGAATATTCAGTTACGACTTATGACAATACTAGAGGTAGATAAGCAGATCATGATGATGGAAAAAAAGTGGCTGGCTGTACCCAAATTGTCACCGGGAGCAGAAATTTTAAGTGTCTGTTCAAGTGAGCTATTAATTAAAGTGTTAGAAGTCAGCACCTATAGTATCTGGTGGCCTGGTTTAAAGCTAATTTATCGATGGCACTTCTTTCATTATACCAGAGCAGAAAAATAGCAAAATGCCATTTTTCAGAAGACTGCAGCAGAAGCAAGATTTGTCATATGAACAGTCATCCAGGCTTCAGATTAGAAGGTGAGGAGGAGGGTGGAAATTCTTATGAATCACATAAAAAATGGTGACAAAACCCACCAATTCTGAAAGTGGAGTAGGTTTATGTCATCTGCAGGCATAAAATCTTTCCTGAGTCCTTCATCTTCATATGTTTCTTTAACAGCTCATAAATACCAATATGTACATGTAGACACTTTCTGGAGGGCAGACTTGGGGATGATGATGAGGACTGAAATGAATGCACTTGATTAATTCACAATAGTATGTGGGATAAGAGAGCTGTAATGGAGATGCCACAGTTCCCAAACCAAGGAGATTTCTGCCCCTAGCTGACCCACAATCGACAAGAAGTTGGCTAGAAGAGACAGACCTATTTTGTTTAAAGTCACAGTTCTGGCACATTTTCTTTAGTCTTGGATGAAATTTTCCCAGGAAAATGCACTGATGTGGACAAGTTCCAAAAACACAAATTAAGCTACCCTCTGAAAAGTTAAGACTGGGCAAAGAAAGAGAAAATAAAGATGAGACATTCCCATTTTATCCTGAATGTATTCAAGGGTGGCTTTTTGGCATAGAGGGGGAGTGGGATGGTTTTCTTTGTTTGTTTAATTTAGGGTTTAGTTTTCTGTTGGGGTTTTGTGGGGGCAGGGGGGGCAGGGAAGGCTTGTGGTTTAGGGATTTTTTGTTTGGTTGGTTTCGTTTGGGCTTTGGTTTGGTGTTTTGGGGTGGGGTGGGGACGCACAATGCAATATTTTGTCTGACCAGATAAGACAACTACAACTCAAGGAAAATGACCCTAATTATAACAGCCGTTGGGATGGATTAAGAACTTAGTCTTCCCTGAAATTTTCCCATCATAGAATCATAGAATGGTTTGTGCTGGAATGGGACCTTAAAGATCATCTGTCTTCAATCCCTCTGCCATGGACAGGGATGCTTTTCACTAGACCAGGTTGCTTAAAGTCCCATCCAACCCAGCCTTGAACACTCGCAGGGATGGGGTACCCCCAGCTTCTCTGGGCAATTTGTGGCAATGTCTTCACACTCTCACAGTAAAGAGCTTCTTCCTAATATCTAAACTAAATCTACCCTTCTTCAGGTTAAGGCCATTCCCCTTGTCCTACCACTACATGCCCTTGTAAAAAAAAATCATTACTACTGATGGTTCAGCTCTTCTGATAGGACCTCTGAAAGGGATATTATGCCAGGTTACACTGTAGGCAATATTATCTAGGTACACTCAGAGGAAAAAAGAGTATAAAAGATGCGAAAGTACCAGACCCAGCTGGTGCTGTATTTACCCTAGCACTATAATGGAAGCACCATAATGGGAAAGATAAAAAATTACTGGCATAAAAAGCCCTTTGTTTATACAAATGCTTGGAGAGTTCTGCAGTGAAGACATTTGCTTGTTTTTTGGGAGAAAAAGTCAGCAGTGACACGCTGGAACCAGACCATACACCAATAGGCGTGCAAAAGGCAGTGTCAATTCCAACTTTACTGATTGATGCAAAACAACTGGCCAAAAAGCTTTCAAGACTTCCAGCTCCTGGTCCCATTAACCCAGCTGGCAGTCTGCTAGCACAGCAGGCAATTGAAGAGCAGCTTCTGGCAAGTGCCAGCGCCTTTGCTACAGTACAGTAACTGTGCTTACCAGCTCTCAAACCTACTTGGCTTGATAAACAAATACTTCACTAAGTACCTGTAATTTCTCTATCTCAGTTTGGGCACAAATGCACACAAACTCTGTCCTCTCACACGACAAGTTAGAGCTCTTCATGACGTAGAAGAGCGGTTCATTCGGAAATATCTTTTCTGCCATACCGTGCCCTGGCCTTGTAATGAAGTGGTCAAGGGGAAGCTCCTGTGTTTATCTCCCTAACTTCCGTTCCCATCTGAGACAGACCTCCTGCAGGCAGATGGTAAGTGCTGTTGCTTGATTTCCTTCATTAGACTGTTCAAATGAAGCACACAAACAAATGAGACAATGTCTTTACTTGACACCTGAGGAAAAATGGTGTTAGGAGATGCTATGTGTTAATTTAGCATTTTCTGATGTGGGACTGTATCTGAACATGTCTTAAATTCAGCTTAAAGCCTAGACATAAGCCAATAGATGCACAAAAATTTTCATGGATTTAACTGAACTTAGGCAACTGTCCACACAGACTTGATACCAAGAGAAGTTATTTTTTATTTGTTTCTGTTGCCTGAAGGGAAGGCCTCATTCAGGCTGGATGGAAACCATGTTTAAACTGAAACTGGAGAGAAGATCCACAGACTGTGAGATCATATAACACCAAAAGGCCATGTTAGCTGGCTTGGCTTACACGTTTTCACCAGCAAAATCCTATCTTCTGGAAAAGTAACACAGGATTCATTTGAATAATACAAAAATGGAGAATATTCTACTTCCTTGGGTTGTACTTGGGATGAGCATTCTCATTATTAAGTCCATGTCCTGTGGAGTCATGACCTTGGTATATTATGTCCCTGCTCAGATTGTGGGGATCCCTCCATGCTGGCCACAGCCCAGGACTCCGTGTCAGCCCCCAGGTCCATCAGCCCCTGTCTCAGCTACTCCACAGCAGGGCGGTTCCCAGTTTGCCTCAGTCCTACCAAGCCAGGTCCAAATCTTGTCCAGGCCTTGGCCTGTCCCCATCCCCAGGAAGGCACCTGATGTCCAAAGTGGGGCTGTCCCAGTGCCCCCAGCTGCCTGCACCTGGCTGGGGTGGCAGGACAGGTCCTGGCTGTCATTGCCTTGTCTCAACAGACTGCCATGGGCAGCCCCCCTCATCCTGCCGGGCCCTGGCCCTGGCAGATTCGGGAGAGTAATACTGGGCATTTTTTCTTTAGGGAGATACCCATGCCAGTTAAAATGCTTGTCTGTCTTCTGTTTGGTTATCTAAGCATATTGTACTGCTTACTTTTCTCCTTGCATGGTAATTAATCTCAAACTTTTTTTGTACCTCCTCTGGTTCTGGAAAATCTTTTCAAAGCTGTGAATAATTGTGCACAGACCTGCTTTTCTACAAAATGTGTCTATATCAGAAACAGTGATAGTATTACTTCTCTGTTCATCCTCACAGGTAAGAAGCCAAAGGTCCTTTTGGAAATTACTTCAACCAGAACCTTATATTTGCTTGTTAGGTAAATGCACTAAAAGCCCACCCTGTGAAATTCATGTATGCTTGAGTAATGTGGTCTGAAAGCAATATTTTTGCTTTTAAAAGGTGCATTTTGCTGTGGAGACAAGGTCCAGAACTCAGTTTTCAAGTCCCTTTTATTCTGGTGATGCCTTTACTATTTTAATGATGATGGCCTGAGGCTTCCAGACCTGGCAAACATGAACAGCTTTTCATCTTCATAAAAATAAACTGAGCTTGTTCACTGAGTTTTCCATTGTTTATCAGCCCTAGTAAATATTTGTGGGTGTCCTTATTCATTAGCTATTTCAGATTTGAAGAGGACTCCTTCCAAAATAAAGGAGAAGGAAAAAAAATGGGGGGAAATATTTGGAATGCCAGCAGTAGCAGAAAGCAGTGTAGTGAACGTCAAGGCAACAGTAACCTTCTCTGTGGTGGGTCTGTTGTGTCTTCCTGTTCCATTCACATTGTCTTTTCTGTATCCTGGACAACACTGCCAATGAAAACAAAGCCTTTACCTTGCAGCTCTACTTGGAAACAGGGTCGACTGAGGTTTACTGCTGGAACAGTTTAAAGCAGCCAGGAAACAGGCATCCAATCCCAACTGTACTAGGTAGTGTTCAAAGAAAGACTCAGAGACATTTTTTCTTGGTCATGACCTTCACATCATGTAAAGTAGGTTTGAGATGTTTCAAGAACATGCTCTTGCTCTGTATTGAGTTTCCTGAATACCTCATCCATAGTCTTCCAGTCTCTGATGGAAATTTGAAAGCACTGGAACGGCTTTTACTAAAAAAGTATCCAAAGGGTCCATCAAGTCTGTGCTCATTTCTAGGGCCTTTTAGATACAAGTGTTATGTTGTAGGTGGAAAGAGACAGAAAAAGTATTACTCAAAACTTTGATGTATGCTTTGCGTCAAAACTCATAATGAACCTGAATAATGTTTTTTGGGAAGTGTCATCTTGATGTATTATTTTTGGTATTTCATTTGCTTTCATCTTTACTGGCTAGATTAGGTCTCTCAAAGCATAAGTTGTATACTTTATACAGGCCCCATCCCTCATGCTGCAGCCCATGATGTTGGCCAGAAAAGACCAAGGCAGTTGAACCATAACACCTATGTGGCAACAACTCCAAATCTAATCTTGCAGGATTTTTTTTTTTAAATAGAAAGTTCATTTTTGCATTAAAAAAAGATGCCTTTCCTTCCACTGCTCCAGGTCACCTTTTTTCTTTATTCCCAGTTAACTCAAACAGAACATTTTCATATAGCCCCCACATATTGCAAAACCCATTATACTTAATCTTATTATTTTCTGGCAAACACAACTAAACTTTGGGTAAATTTTTCCCATTCCCTTTTGTTTGTGATAATTTATGTGCCATTTCTCGTAATTTTCTTTTTTGTTTGTTTTTTTTTTTTTGTCTGCATTCCTACTTACAAGATGGTACCAGTAGGGGATCTCACAGGAAAGGAATTTATTGAGTTCATTATTCCACTTATCTTACATCTTGGGTAGTTGAATTATTATTACTAAAATTTCTTTTAATTCATTTTGATACAAATTAATCCCATTTATGAAAAGAAAACTACCAAAGCAAAACAAAACAGAGTGAGTTAGAAAGGCATTTCAAGAGGCAAGAATAGAAACTGTTACTACTTTTTTCCTTTTATTCTTCTGTCACTTAACGAAATCCACAAGTTGTACTGTCCAGCACTGGTCCACACCATAAGCATTAACACACCACTGCTATCAACTCCTTGGTTGTTCAAGTGGTTCAGGTTTATGTTACAGAATGGAAGGTCTTACATTCTTCCTTCTAATATTGTTCAAGTAGGATTCAGCAAATTTTCCCAGGTGGATGTGCTCTTTTCAGCTTGTTTTTTTACTAAGTAAAAGATAAAGCACAATATCCATTTGGGAAAAAAAAAAAAAGTGCTCAAAGAGTATTGCAAGTGTCAACCCCAATGCACTTAGAATTAATTACTATCATACCTTTACTGTGAGACCAAAACATGTCCTTCTGTGCATACAAGCACAGTTATATGACAACACACATGTTGCTTCTTGGAAATCCAGTATTATCCACTGCGCAAACATAGGGAAGAGGAGTACTTATTAAAAAAACATATGTAAATTATATTTTTTATGTAATGTCTAAATATTTAAATTTTAAAGCATGGCTATGGTACTCAGGGGAATTGGGTTCTTTTTCCGGCACTCCCACAAAAGTCCTGTTCAGCAAGGCTATAATGATACCATCATTTGAGGATGTCAGGGGTTGGTCACATACCAACCTCAACCACAGTATTTCCTGGTTTTTGTGACCCATACATGATACCAATGCTTAGCATTTTTGCACGATTTTGGGGAAGGTGGGAAGGAGGAAGGAATTTTGGGAGACAGAATTTTGGCAATAGGTGTGCAAATTTAAATACAGAAAGGTAAAAATGAGAAACCCTGAGTCCGACTGCAGGTTAGAATGGAAATTAAACACGTGCATCTTAGTCATCCTGTACCTTTTCTATTTATGAAACAAATCTAAGTTTCACCTCTAGCTGCATACTCTGTCTATCTGGGAATATAAATTACCGTCACAGCTTATGGTGGCTTAATATATTTTGGTTGCTCATGATGAAATGATAATATTTATAATAGAACAGTTGTCATTCTTTTTCATTACTTCCCTTGAGATAGCTGTCGATGCAAACAGCCAAAATCATGTATCAGAAACTGCATTGCTGTTCTCCAAGAGATCCCAAGCTACCAGCATATGGTTCTCGTTTGGAAAGAGTGAGAATGAGCAGTGTTCTCATAACAGCTCCAAACAAAAAGCATTTACTTGAAACTGAAGGGTACAGTGAGAGGTGATGTCCTCAGGAATAAATTTCTCATTTTTAAGCCAAGAGTGGCACAAAAAGTGCCAGTCTCACCTGCCAAGATGTAGAGAAAGGTTACCTGTATGACCCCGATTAGTTGTGTCCAGAAGCACAACCGAAAGTGGGAGCATGTGCATCAGTGCATCATGGCATCAGGTTCAAAGCATATCCTGATCGAAACAAGAGTTTATTTAAAGATTGATGAAACATTATATAAGTTAAATGTTTTCCAGTCTGCTGCCACATGCAGCAACATTAAAATGATACTCATCTAATTGCCTCACCTACAGCCATGAAACGATTAACAACTGTCCCTGTTGTCTAAACATGATGAAAAAATTGTAACAAATTTTTCCATTCTGATACAATTGATTGTTCCCATTTTGACTGTAGTAGTTATACATAAAACAATAGTCATAATTCTGAAACCTACTCAGTACTACTGTTTAGTATAAATGTAAAGTCTATCCAGTATCACCCTGCTGCAGAGGATCACACAAATTACATGTACGTAATCATTTTCTAGAATAAAAAATACACCCGATCTGAGTTAAGCAGAATTTATTAGCTTGCTTCAGCATCCAAAAAATTCAGGTCATAGACCTAACTTACTTTTGGTTTCCTCCTAAGCTATAGAACTACAAAAGCTGAAATGGTATGACAAAGCAAGGAGGCAGAGAAGTTTATATCATAGGTAGCTTACACTTAATAGGAAAAAAAATAAATCAGTGGCTACAAAGTCTCTTAAGGAGGTTTGGCTAAATAAGAGGAAGTGGAGATCAGGGCAGAAATCATGGGAATTAGGTCTAGGACATACTACAATCTTAAGCTTATGGCACTGAAAAGTTTGAAAGGGATACTTGCTAGACATGATATTATCATTTTCTGACAACGAAAGACAGAATTAGAGAAATATTTGCAGAGTAAAAGGAAAAATTTATAATACCTGGCAAACAGTTGAGCACCTTATGAAACAAAGAAAACAGGCTGTCCTGAGGTAAGTAGAAGTAAGCCATATTATTTTTCAAAAGAGACAATTTCTTTGCTTTAAAAAAATGGAAATGCAAAAAAGTGTAACTTTCATTAGGAAAATTTGTGTTCCTGAGTAGATGTCTCCTCCTGCACTGAAATTAAGTTCAGCTTTAAGGAAGTATTTAGTAAAAACAAAATCTGCCTTGAAGGGGAATATTTTTTCCATTTTCACTTCTCAGTGAAAATTCCCCCAGTTGGCCCAAGTAAGGATAAGAGAGTTTGAACAATTTCATTTTTTTTCCTACAAATGAAAATTGTTTTCCATGCCACTTTTTAGTTTTATTTGGATACTTTTTAATTCTTTGAATGTTCTGAAAAAGGAAGATTTTCAGCTTGCAAGGAGTTCAGAGTTTAAAGTGACCATGTTGTTATTTTTGTTATCAATATTGTTGATCACTCAACTGATTGATCCCTTTTGGCACTAGTATAGACTATTTCTCAGGACCATAGCTTAGGATGGAGAGTCAGAGAAAATCATACATGCTCTATGACAGCTGGCAGGAAACCTATGTTTCTTCTGTGGGGTTTCTAAAAGAGGGGATAAAAATAGTTCCCAAAAGCTTTCCTGAACTTTCTGAGGCAGGGTGCAGATTCAAGGACATCCCAAACAACTGAGATTGTCTAGTTAACCACCCAGAGCCAAACTTTCAAACATGAGGCTTTGAGAGGTTTATGGGGAGTTAGGTACAGGCAAGGGAAATAAGGCAGGTGGTGCAAATTAAAGCTGATCTGTAGCTACTCTGTCTATGCTGTGTTTGAATTAGCTGAAACAAGCTTCTAAACACCAGAGAACAGCTGTGCAAAAAAAAAAAAAAGAAAGAAAAAAAAGCAGGAATTATTTTAAATATGAGAAAGTCCAGAATTTCACCCTTTAGATAGTTTCAGTACAGTATTTCTTGTTGATCCAGTGCATTTTACTGTCTGGGAATGTTATAAATTACGATACACATGCTAGTTAAGCATGTTTTTGTTACTGATTTTTTTCTCAGGGTCTCAATGCAATGCACGGTCGTGGCTCTGTTATGTTTCTGACACCCCATGAGACAGTATAAATGCAGTTGTCTTGATGGTATACAAGGATGGACACAGAAGGCAACTTCAGACTAGTAAGCAAGTATTCGGAGGAGAAATCTGGGCAGAACAAGAAGCTCATGTGACTGATTACAATAATGATAAAAAAACAACCCTCCACATAGATTCTAGGGGGAGGTAAAATAGGATGGGGTGGGAGTGACAGCAAGGATTTCTACCAGATGTGGAAAGCAGAGAGAGGACAATGCTTGCTCATGGCAGGATGCCTGTTTTCCTCCTACCAGCTTTGAATGACTTCCAGGGAAAGAGTACACTGAAGAATATCTCTCCCTCGAATGCCTGTGTTGCTGTGGTATGAAATATAAGCAGGAGGGTTTGACTATATCTTCAAAATGTGAAACAGAATGAGTCAAAAAGTTTGAGTGTTACCTTTCTGCTAGTAAAGGGAATTTTGTACAACAGTTATCGTGAGAAGTTGCCTAGTTATATTTTTTGAGGTTTCTGACAGAAAGACAAAATACCAAATTAAGTCACAAGTACTCCAAAACTGAAAGTTGTTTTGGTTTGATGGAGTTGATTTTTTTTTTTTTTTTTGTAATTTACTTGCCCAGTAAAATGCTTGAGGGTTTTTCCTCATCTTTTACTTTATTCCTTGAGCATGATTCCTTCTTTCTTGTGTTCCAATAGTTAAAACAGCAAAAGGGAAAATAATTCTTTCCAGTCAGAAAGAATTTTTACAGCACCTTCACTTCCAAAGAACTTCAGATTAGAAAATAATACTCCATTTTATTATTTGTAACATTTCAGGCTGAGAAAGAACAACTCCCTGAGAAAGCAATGCTGTGACTAGAACAAGAGGAGACAGTTTGTCTGCTTCTTCCTAACATGAAGAAAGCCCCTATAGGCTACTGGTGCTGTTGTGCCACTGCTTTGCAAGGGGGACCAGGAAAGTGACTGCAGCCTTTTCCCTCTCTCACACTCCTACCACCCATGGTGCAGATTCAAGTTAGGCATCTTCAAAGAGAAAAGGTTCAGACAGAGGGACCATAAATCCAACTGAAGTTTTTCTCATGGTGGTAGGTTGTTAACTTACTGGCATGCCACTGGGTTTGGCTTTGTTTAACAGCCTGGCATTCTACAAAAAAATAAATCAGGCCTTTAATTTAGACACTAACTTCATTCCTTCAAGTTTCAATATTTTCATCTAAGGCATTTAGAATGTACCCCTTATTTTTGCAGATCACATAATCAGATAGTATTCATAACAATAATACCTAATTGGCTTTTATTTTGGCTAGAGCATATTTCTCTAGTCCTAATTATTGTAATAAAAAATAATATGTGTTGATTGTTACACAAGAAAAGAATTAAAGAACCTTATTACTACACTGGAGTTTTGTTCCTGCTTAGGTATGGAATTACTTATTCTGACACAAGTTTGTGGAGCTGGAGTCCATTGTTGTCCCAATTAAACTAAATCCTCCATAACTTCAGCAGAGCAGTGTTTGCACATGACAGGCTTTTCTCCATTGAGGGCAAACAGGGAGCAATATTTCTCTCATATCCAAAGCCTGTACTTGGGTCCATACAGATTTGGTTTCTGTGTATCAAACCTGAGTCTGACTGTAGTGAAAATCATCAGGTTTTGTGCTAGATCTGAACCATAGGTCCCAGATTAGACTGGATTTCTGTTTCTCATAGAAATATATTGTATCCCCATAACAACATAACAATTCTTGGCAGGTTAGTGAAAAAAAACCAGCATGCTGTGCATGAACACTTCTCTAAACGTGTCCTGGGAGACGGTCTGGTAGTAAAGAGCAAACACACAACAGGAAAAGATTACCAGCAGTATAATACCCACACAGCTGGCATAAATTCTTTGAGAAAATACCATGCTCTTCAGGGCACAAATGCAAACAGGCTCCTGAGCAGCTAATTCATTGTATTTCCAAAATTTGACTTAGAAGATTCCAAATAGAACAGCAACAGAAAAATTAGGGCAACAGTTCTACACAAGGTATGGAAAGAAAGTATGAAGACCTTGGAAAGAATCCTTTAGTTCAACAATAGTCTGTCCCACCAGAAGAAGGCTAGCATGAAATTTCTTGAAGCTAGTTTTGTCTGGGAAAGAATAATTGTACTCCATAGACTGATTATGGTTTCAAATTAATTTTCATGTGATTACTGCTCCCTTAGCAAATCTATTTACACGAATTAAGAAAACCACATACAAAATCTATAAATTAGAATTTGTCCAAGAATAAAGGGGGTGTTTTCTAGCTCCGCATAATTATTGAAATGTAATAAACATAGGCAGGTGGGGAGGAAGTCAAAGTGGACAAAATAAAGCCAGGCTTCCATTTCACGGTGTTGGGCAAACTCCATGACTATTTATTCTTTGCATCTGTGCATACTGTAGCTGTGATTTTCACTGAATTATGCTGAGTGCTCCAGAACTTAATTTCTTTAAAAATGCATTCAGACCAGCTCATGGTACTTTGGAATGGCATGCATTAAACTTGGTTTGGACATGCACAAAAATATGTACTCTCACTTACGTTTTCTCAACCGCCTTAAGACTGAACAAATTTGGGAGTGAGGTAAACCCACGTCTTGGCAGACTCCAGTTAAATTGTACTAGTTATTGTTATGTCTGAACGTGGTCAGATATGCAGAGACCTTTGACACACTTTTATAATTATATTACAGGATCACAG
>VZTI01000924.1:496512-520620 GCA_013397865.1 Struthidea cinerea | reverse complement strand
ACCCACCCCAAATCTCCCCTGACACAGCTTCAGTCCGTTCCCTCAGGTCCTGTGACTGGCCACCACAGAGAAGAGATCAGTGTCTGTCCCTCCTCTTCCCCTCACAAGGAAGCTGTAACTGAAATGAGATCTCCCCTCAGTCTCCTCTTCTCCAGTCTGAACAGACCAAATGACCTCAGGTGCTTCTCATACAGCTTCCCCTCAAAGCCCTTCATCATCCTCCTGGTCCTCCTTGGGACATTCTAATAGTTTAATATTTTTCTTATATTGTGGCACCCAAAACTGCACACAGGACTGCAGGTGAGGCCACCCCAGTGCAGAGCAGAGCAGGACAATCCCCTCCCGTGCCTGGCTGGCGATGCTGTGCCTGATGCCCCCCAGGACAGGGTTGGCCCTCTTGTCTGCCAGGGCACTGCTGATTCATGTTCAACTTGCCATCAACCAGGCCCCCCAGATCCCATTCCATGGCACTGCTCTCCAGCATCCTATTCCCCAGTCTGTCTGTACATCCAGGGTTGTCCTGTTCCAGATGCACTTTCCCCTCTTGAACTTCATTGGTGATCACCCAGCCCTCTAATTTGTCAAGGTGTCTTTGCACGGCCTCCATTCCTTTGATGGAGTCAACAGCTCCAAAATCATAAGAGCAGCACCTTTTCTGTAATGCACACCAACCCTTTCCATATTATGGGATGCTGCGCCGTGCCATCAAATTTTGTTTGGGGTCTGCACAGATCCACCTAACACTGATAAACAGGTCTTGCTATGAACTAAAACCTCATTCTCCTTTTCCTCTGGGTCAAGCTTGTTGCCCTTCTCCTACTCTTAAACCTGGCAGCTTTGTGGGATAAGATTTTCTTTGTGCTCAGTGATGGAATGAATCTTGGGAAAGGAGAGTAAAAAGCATGATCTATTTGTAGCAAGAAAACCATCATTTTGCAACTCAAGCACTAAAGGGGTTTGTTCCAAAGTGTTATAAGATACTCAGCTTTGGAGCCCAAATTGACATTTCTTTGTCCAGGTGATAAATTTCATGCCATGAATTGACTTGAAATTCCTAATTCTGTCTGGCCTCCTTTCCTTCTCAAGCAACTATTACCTCAGGTAGTCCTTACTGAAGGGACAAGTATGAAGTGCAGACATTGTCACTTAAAGGAAATGACTAATTGGTAAGGAGAGGCTTCTCTTCACTGGAACAAGCATGTTGCTAGAATGGATACCAGGCACAGGTTCTATCCTTAGCAGTCATAGAGGGTTGACATTTCTTTTTCACAAATTGAATGAGCTACAGAAGAGTGATCAGACATTCGAATAAGGCCTAAGGTAAGGCTTAGCTGAATAGCTGAGTTCTGCTGTCTTCCAGAGAGTAGAAGACAATGGATTATTTCAAGTGAAAATATTCTCCTGTCACTGGCTCAGTACCTTTAACCAAAATAGCAACAGCATTGGGTGAATATTTCTTAGAACATAACTCAGCAGATTCGCTTCAGTCTGGTTTGACAAACTTCTTCTAAGCCACTAGGAAAGGTAACCGTGGCAGTGATATTCTGGAAATGCTGTTATAGTCTAAATGTTCATTGATTTTTCAGGTCTGTGGGATGGTAGGAAAGCAGTCATTTCCACCAGCTTAACGAGATGTGAGAAGAGATTGTTATCTAGAAATGCTTACAGATTACTATACCAGGTGTAAACATGGAAGCTGCCTGTGAGGTGCTGCAGCTGAAGAACAAAAATGCTACATCCAGCCAGCTCCCTGATGAGTTCATTTCATAATTAACACAAGCAGGATTAGAAACTAGATCTCACTCCCACTGAAACCGGTGATCGTTGTCTCTACTGAGCCAAATGAATAGCACAAAATCAAGGCACTTAGGACACAAGCTGAAACTCAGTTTTCTACTGGAACAGGTGGAAGTTGTGTTTAAGTCCTCATTAAACCCTTATGGATCCTCAGGAGGTAAAAGTTGTTCATTTACCACTTGTCAGTCCTGAAATCCTTAAGCCTCAGACAGACAATCATTCTGACTCTCTTGGGTGTAATACAGCACAAATTTGTAGATGTGAACAAGGCTCAGCTCCATGAAATTTAGGAAAGTTAAATGTTTTGTGCTCCTGATGTAATTATTCACAGTATTCTTCACAGCTTCACAATAAAGTCCTGTGCCATGGCTCCACTGCTGCCACGGGAAGGGAATGGGATAGTTCATCAAATGGCTGGATATAAGTCTGTCACCTCAGGTTATTTATATAGAAAGTGTACTCTTGGACGCATTTTTATTTGGAGTTTTAGCATTGAAGAAACCATACTAGTGACGGTTTCTGTATTTTAAAGGTAAAAAAGAGGAACATGAATGCTCCAAAATAACTGTGAAATGAATTTGCAGATGGTACATTGAACAAAACCAGGAATGCATGTTTTACTAAACTAAATTCATCATTGTTAGATAATGGGGAAGGAAGAGAGAAAAACAGAAAAGAAACTGTTTGCTTTTTCGTTTGTTTTTGGTTTTGTTTTGTTTTGTTTTAGTTGAAAATTCTCTTTCAACTAAATTATGTAATTGTATGTTAATACTGGTTAGGAAAAATGTGCAGACACTTTATCAGTATATGATTGCTCCTGGACAAACACCAATCATAAAGTTTTTCTTTAGTACAACATATTCTTCCATCAGAGTTTCTAAGTAGTCATTACAAGCATTTCTGCAATTCTGATGTTTTAAAATAATAAGATCCTAAGCAATTTGAACACAGACTCAGTTTTGAAAAACTGCTCTGTTACTGTCCCCTTACAGCACTAACAGAAAGCTTGGATGTAATGCACAAGCCAGTTCTCATTTATTACCCCATTTGAGAAATTATGCTTAATATTAATATATGAAACAATAATCTAAACCACAACGGACTTCTGGTTTCATTTTACACAATAAAAATCATTTTTGAGTTAGTGATAGTATATTTTATAGACACTGGAAGAGCAGCAGGAGGACAGATGCTTCATCTGGAGGAAAGCTTTGAAAGATGCTATTATAAGCATTCTCTGGCTAGCTCAACTTGGATATGTTGCTATAAAATCAATCAGTGAATGTGAGTTATACTTTGGGACAAAGATTTCATATTTATGGTGCTGGGCACCACAAGAGGAGATATGATTTTTTTAGAGTACTCAATCATGCCTTCTGTAGAAATGGTTAGAGCATCAGAACATGTTTTTGGATAGTTGTTTTAAAGTATTGAAGTCAGAAATTTTTTGTTCCTTCTTCTGAATTATTACTCAGGACGTCTAAGCAAGCGGGATGCATTTATGCATTGTGTATGTTATTGCTAATAAATTTGGGATTCCTCAGACAATTTCAGAACAAGGAGTGAGGATCTTCAAGTTATTGTTTCCACATGTCTCTTGTATCTTATCAGATACCAGTAAATTCAATCACTCATGCCAAACCATCAGAAATCAATCCCTATGCACTACTTACAGAAATATTAATTTTTTTTATGACTCTTTCCAGTACTTGGTTTTATGTCTATGTATATAATTAGCTTCATAAAACTTGTCTAAACTTCTCCATCAAATGTCAGGACCTAGGATTTGCATTCCTAGGAAATGCCTAAACAAGATAATGTAAGATGTGGGGTGAGATTCCCAGCTAGACACACATGGGTGAGTCCAGATGTAGGCTCTCAACTGAATGTGCAAGCCCTTCCCAAGAGCGTCTCACCTAGAAAGCACTTCCATAAATTTCTGTTTGGTTTGCTGAGTTGCAGCGATGGGTGACTCTCAGCAGGGTCAAGGGGAAGTTTGCCTGCTTCTGGTAAGGGAGCAGGCGAACAAGCAAATTTTCTTTGGCCAACTCAGTCTCTGTCAGACAGTGGGTCCCAGGTCAGTCTCTCAAAGCTTTCATCCCAACACAGTTACATCTCATTGCACAGAGGCAGATAAGAAGAAAACCCAAGATTCACACTATCAGTCGAAACAAGAATGGCTAGTATATTTTTTCCCCCATTTTTAGCTTTCAACTAACAAGAAGAAAAAATTGCTATTCAGCTTTGGTAACAACCAAATGGCACAATGTTGTGCAAACTTTTAATTTCTTATTTACTTTAAAGAGAAGATAGAACAAACTTGGAATCTAAAGTAGCATGCCTGAAGCTAAGTGTTAGAGCTAGTATTTCCTCCTATGAAACAAACAAAAAAGTAAGTTTTACAGATCCAAGTCCTACAAGTTAATCTTACCTCTAATTAAACCTTAAGTTGAACAATTCTTTTAAATGAGTGGCATTAAGGGTATTTTAACTCTCTTCCTTTGTATTGCACATATATTTTAAATTCACAAGCTGTGAAAGCCAAGAACCACATAATCCAGTCTGACTTCCTGTTCATAGGGATCAATCTAAATAGATCCGTGCTCAGTCACTACTGCTCCAGGCTCAGAATTCTGTTTGAGTCGGGAGTATCTTCAGGGATACACCAACCATGATTTAAGAAATTAAATTCTGTCCCCACAGAAGCACATAGAAAGTATTCCCCACATCCTGCCTACATAATTATGACCTAAACGTTTGGCTATAATAAACCTTCAGCAAATATGAAGAAGGAATTCTTCATTTCATTGCATGTGACCAGAGGTAGACACAAAAGGACAAACAAACACACTATAATTGAGGCAATCAATAACACTGCTACAGATAAAAAATTACAAACCTGTAGTATCAGTTAATTTGAAAACTGGGAGAAATCAGATTTTCCAATAGACCTCATGGCAGAACTGATTTTTTTTCCGAAGTGCAAGGACAGGTATTAGCAGATGAAAACGAGTGGTAGTGGATTCATGTGTAGTATTATCAATAGTATCAGTATTCTTTCTACAGTGGTAATCTCAAACTGTGAACTGTTTGTGCTGATGGTCCAGGGACTGTTTCTAAGAAATCCACAAAACATTGTGAAGAAATATCTACTGCTAGTATCTTGTATTAACACAAGAGAAAGCAACTCATTTGAAAAATTTAGATTTCAAATTGAAAAATGTTAGAAACTACTATTACAGGAGTCTGCTACCCTAGCAAAGTGATAAGACAGTTGACCCCTGACAGAAGCTGAGAAAAACAGAAGAGAAATTGATGTAGATTTAACAATAACATTTCAAAAAACTCACATAAAAGGATTATGAAAAAATTGCATTTGTCCTAAGAATGTTACAACAAAATTGCATGTCATTCACTATCTTTATTATGAAGAATAGTACCGCCTGAATCCGTATTTGACTACCAATCTGGTGAACATATGGAATTGCTGAAAGATCACAAGTGTATAACATGCTTTGACACTTGCTGACACCAGGATTTTAGACTCCAATCTAGTGAATGCCTTGTGTAGTGTTGAAAGTGTTGGAGTTAACTATACTTTGTCCTATGCTTGGTGACCCTCGTGACCATGGGAGGTGGGAGTTTCTACATGTTTTGGAAATACAGATTATAGCTTTTTATTGGGAGGACAATAGATTAACACTGAGGGTGTCAGTATGTTTCCCAAAGCAATAGAATTGTCAGGTCTCTCTTCTAAATATGCAAAGAAAATGCATTTTCTCTGCAATATCTCTGCTTCACTTCTCTTTTTACATGTGTTGACTACAGTCATAATCCTGTTTTAAATAATTTTTAGTGTTTTGCACAACATGTCAGGTTTCACACCAGTTCACGACCTGGAAAGTTACTGAGAACTTCCTGCTATACATCTTGTATTTCAGTTGTCACCAGACTACAAAAGGAAAATATAACCAAACATGAATCTTCTGTGTGATGTATGTGCTTGTCAGGCAGGCAAACAAAATGTGCTTCAAGTCAGCTGAGACTTCAGTTAATGAGCCATTTCTCTTTTCTGCTGGTATTTTTTTCTGTCTTCTGGCAGCCAACAATCTTTGTTAAACCAGAACTTATGCACAGAACTATTCACCACAAACTTCACCATCATTCTATGCAGTCAAAAAAGCTTTACGGTAAGTAAAGTCTCTCTACTTTTGCTGAGAATTTATATAGGTTTCCGTTTTCAGAGTAACCAACAAAATTAAACCTGAAAACCATTCTAAAATAACCCATATTAACTTTTTTCCTCTTCAGAACCAGTGCCCAAGGCTTTCTAGAACATGTGCAACCCAGTTTGTGGATGCAAACTGCAGATTTGCCATGCTCCAGGAAACAGATGTGTGTGTAGCCTGCACTGCCAACATTGTTCTGTTTCTGGAAACAGGTTCTCAGAAGACTTGTGCAAGGATGGTGAAACTCAACTAGGATATAAACACTGCATATAACTTCTGTGACTCCATTCAGCAGGACAGATTTTATTCACTACTAGAAACAGTGCCCATAGACCTAATTTCCTGGATGACTGCTAAATTTTAGATTATGCACTTGCTCCTACTCAACTTTCTTTATATCCCTCACTGTAATTTGCTGACTTTTCAGAAAATATGGATCAACATTTTTTGTCTTGATGATGGCCTAAACCATTACATCAGTACAGATGTCTGTATTACACATTAGCTACTTTTATCCTAGCTTTACCCAAGAGAAAAAATAAAATTCAACTTAAAAAAATGTATCTGGTCTATAAAAGCAGCATTGCCATGTTCTTGAAATCCCTATCTTGGATTCACATACACCTCTTTACTCAGAAAGTCAGCCAATAAGCACAGATATGTTCCTTTGCATCTGGGGCTAACTATGCCCTTCTCTGAGGTCTTAGCGTGAATTAAATTCAAACTAATTGTTGCCCTAACTTACTGCTGGCAAACGTTCATTTCTCCTCCCTGCTCATGGAAGACAGTCCTTGAGCACTTCTGCAATCCAGAGTAGGCCCCATCTGTTTCATCTGTCTATTCATGCCTATACTTATTAAGCCTGATGGAAAGGCTGCTCTGAGCCAGGCACTCTTTGTAGGGTTGGCTCATGCCAGGGCTTGTCTGGAGTCTCGCTCTGTGCCTGATCCCACAAAGCCATGATCTGAAGCAATGGTGCTGGAGCCCTGCTTTGAAATGGACCCAAGCACCACATTTAAACCTGGCAACTAACCAGATGTGCATTCAGCCCATCTAGCAGCACCCTCCAGACAGGTTTTTAAGGCAAAGACCATGAGAAACTCCAGAGTGAATGGAGTACCACAGCATTAACACCCTCACCACACGGCAGCCTGAGGTGGAAGGGGAAATGGCAGCAGCACTTTGCAAGCAGGTTAGCTCACAGCCTGCACTCACTTCTCTGGCAGACCCTGGTTCCAGGGAGCTGGGCATACTTTTATTCCAGAGCACCTTAACTCCTACCTGTGAGAGCACTGCATGTTGACTTTCACAGGAATGAGATGTGATACAGTGAAGCTTCCACTCCCCTCTCAAATCTGGCTGACTCTTTAAATCCACACTGTTCTCATTAGAGTCCCAGGCTCTGGTCTTAAACACTGCTTTAATGTTCCCAGGGAACCAGAGCACAGCTGGTCTGCACAATTAGGGAAAGGTAGGGAACTTTATATGGAACAGAAATCTGCCTGCATGTTAGATTGTCTGAATAAACATAGATTCTGCTGTTAACCACAACACTGAGTGTTTATTAGAGGCAATTCACAAAGGCTATTAGACAGGGGGCATTTTATTTATATGCAGAAACATCTGTAGCACATGTATCCTACTTCACTATCTATTAAATGATCTTCAAAAACTGAGTTGGAGATTCACTAAAAGGCAAGCTTACAAATAGTCGAAAAAGGCATCTTACAAGTTTCCACATTCAGTTTTGCCTTTGCACTTTCACCTTAATCATTTGTATTCCACTCCTTGCTATCTTTGAAACAAAGGCTGTTAGCCACACAAAATTTTCTTAAGGTTTTGTGACAGACTGCAAACATAGGGGGTTTAGGACAAAAATAGTGAACTCCCTTATACTTATGGCAGACACTCAAACAATAGGAAATTCCTCTGTGAAATCCTGTAGCATGATGAAATCATGTAGTAGATCAGCATGAGCTGAATTTTGCTTATGGAAATGTGTGTAAAAGATTATAAACATTAATAAACTTTAAATACAATTAATCCCCTGACAGAATTTAATTTTCATTCTCCTAAAATAGATTATTTTCTTTTTTCATTTTTTGTTATTTAACAGTAGTGATTAATAGAATTACGATGAAAGATGATAATCTAAATGCATGAAGAGCAAAATATGAAAATACCATCAGCAATGCATTGTCACCAATATACAGATGCTGCATGATCTTCTATTTTAGTTCTCTCTCAAATGTGTTTTCTGTTGTCCAGAAGATTGGCAAGACAATTTAACAGAGAGAGCAATTGGTAAAAGTGAGGTCTTTCAAGGTGTGAAAGACTGTTTCAAGCCCCCAAGAAAAGAAAAAGAAAAAAATAATAACATAAAAGATACCCTAACAATTGCAATTGACCAAAGCTGCTAAAGTCCCCATTACTGACATCTCCCCCACAACGAGGCCTATACACCAGCAATACAAACTAAAGCAAAACTTACAAGGGAAAATTTATCTGAAACTTACTGTTTCATATAGCCCAGGCTATAATAAACAATTTCTTAAGCAAAATTCATCAAATTGATGCTGAAATTTATAAAAAAAGGGGAGGGGGGACCGGGTATATGGTGGTTGAGTCTCGGTGTGGCACTGTTCATATTCATTTATACATTTAGCTTCTCGTTTAAAGCAATGCTCAGTGTTTCTTACTAAACAGGCATGACTTTGGGGCCATCTCTTTTCAGAGACATCTGTCTCCTCATGGTGCCTTGATCCCCCTTTCTCACTGTGAAGAGGACGTTTAGTCCTGGGAAGTTGCATCTCATAGATTCCAGAAGAGAATGAAACTTTCTATTTTAAAAAGTTAAAGTGGAGCAGAGGCTCCAGAGTTTAAAACAATCTTTCTATTATCTCTGTCTGTCCCCCCTCCCCTGCCCTCCCCTCCCTGCCTGTGACCACTGCAAGCAACGAGCAAGCCTGTGTCCCTTGTCATTGCCTTCCATTTTTCAGTTGTACTGCCTGGTTTAAGGCGAAAGCCTTCCAGGCAAAAACTGGAAAAATGGACTGGCTACGCTGCCCACTGCCAGGACATAGGTTCTGGACAGTGCAAAGTCTCTGGGCTTTAAGTGGTGCAGCAGGTGCTGTTGTAAGACAGGCTATCTGGCCACTTCCAGTGCAGCCTCCTCCTCTTCATCTGGTCCCTCTCTCCCAATCTCCTCCAAGTTGTGCGTGGGCGTGTAGATGGCTCTCTCCCTCTCTTCAAGCTGCGCCCAGGTGAAGCCCCTTCCCAGCCTCTCCCTAGAGCCATCCCAGCCTGTCAATTTGCTATTTGCATTAGGACAGCATGTGATGAACTTGTTCCTATATTTTCTCCACTGCACTGCTGAAAATCCGAAGTGTGAGACATTACCTGTCATTAGTTATTTTCTAAGTAATTTTCCAGATGATTGTTCAAAGCTAATGAATACAAACTCCTTGTCATCAGGTCATGGAAATATTTGGTACCTTGAAAATATTTCTAATCTGAACCTGTGATATTTCCCATGGGCTCCAAAGTTTTCTTGAGCATCTTTCTTGCAGCCTTTTTTTCTCTCACACAGAGATACAAACCTTTAAAGATTAAAGACTTTGAGAAGGATTTAAATAATTGGTTTTTAGCCACCCCAAGAGCGAACATAAAGGAAACCACAAAAGAAAAAAAACAGACAATAAGAATTAAAGACTCTTGTAATCCTTTGTCATCTATGTGTTGATTAAAGAACATGTTAAACTGCAGGGTATCAGCAAAGCCCGTAGAGGATCTGTTGGTGAAATGAATGAAAGAAAGAACTAAAAAAACACATCTAATTACATTTTGCTTGCATCTTTACTGAATAAGAAATACAAAAGGAAATTTATCTTTGTTGTGGTTCTGATTTCCTCATCCTGCTCAAATATGCTCTTAGTTTAGAAATATGCTGGTTTCTTCTTTCACATTTTCATTAAATGTTGCTCAGATTTCCTGGATCTAAAGGAAGCCTTTGGATTGGCCATGAAAACAAATATCTTTTGGAACAAAGCACTGGAGTCACTGGGATACCAAGGACCAAATTCAGACCTCATACATGGATAGGGAAACATCCAAAGTCAGGATGAACCTCTTGTATCAGTCAGAAAGTGATGCTGTGTGAGAGATGCTGTGCCCAGGGAAATGAAATTTGCAGTCTCCTTCTCACCTGTGTCCCTTCTCTTCTTTTTCTCCCCTGGGCCTCTCAGACTTTTCCTCCTCATCGAAGCCTAGTTGGCCATTCTATTTCTTTCTATCTTTACCATTTCTGTCCTTGCTTTGTTTTCATTCCTCCCCTTTTAAGCTCTCCTCCCATTTCTACCTGCTATATCTCCTTCCTTACTTGTTCTGTCTCTTTGTCTGCTCTTCCTTCATTCCCACATGTGGCTTTAGCACAGAGTTCTTGCCACCTTCCTCAGTTCCTCAGAGTATCTCCATGATCCTATTTTGATTTTTTCCCTTCTCTCTCCTTCTGCTTAATTTTTTCTTCTCTCTCTTTTTTATTAGCCATTTTTAAATTGCATTTTCTTTTTTTCCCTACCACTTCAGCACCTCTTCCTTCATATAATTTATTTTGCAAAATATTTCTTGAAACCTCTATAAGGCAGCAATGATACAATTCAGGTGCCTGGGGTAACAGCAAGAGACAGCTAGAGAACAACCTTCCTTCCTCAATGCTGAGAATTCAATACAAAGAACTATGCTCTAGGCTGAGAAGCACAGCTCCTTTCTGCAGAGCACTAGAGAACTGATGTGTGCAGACACTGCTCCACCATATGGTGCTGAGCAGAAAGAGGAATCAGCTGGTGGGAGTTAACTGAGCACATGCATCTATTAAGGAGTCAGAGTGTTTCTCAAATGCCCTTTAGCTGAGACTCACACTGACTCCCACTCAGTAGAAGCATGATGTTCTCTCACTCTGAGCATGAATTTGATGGATTAAGATGCAGGAAGTTAGCTTTGTCATTGATGACGCAGGGCAGGAGTTTTCAGTTGATCACAGCCCACCAGGGTAAAAAATCTGAGCTATGGAGTAATATCCTGTCATTGGCAGTATCTCTCACCACGTTTTTTCTTGCGTTCTTTGTTCTGGGTCTTGGTCCCACTGGTACCGCAGGCTGGGGGGGTCTCAGAAGAATGTACCCAAGCTGTGGAACCAGGAAGACGAGGAAGCTACAAACCAACAGAGCTAGAGGTGCTCCTTGGGTAGTGGTCAAAGTGGATTTTGGTTCACATCAGCCTTTGAATGAAATGACCGGTAAAAGTAGAGATATGCTAGAATATTTTAGGTTTTGAGTATGTTTGCAATCAGTCCCATGGCAGGCTTGTTTCGCAAGCTGGAACAGTGCCCCTTATATTTCTGCATATAATTCACACTGCTTCAACTGTTCTGCATAGATACAAACTAGTATAAATACCCTTACCCATATTGCAGTTTTCTTCACATTTCATGTGCATTCAGTGCTAAATCCGTCAGTTCATCAAGCCTCACTCCTCTTTTTCTTTGCCTCACACAGGGACAGAAAGGCACTCAAAAACTCAAATGAAGCATGAAAAATTATTGTTTGGAAACCTGACTTCTTTGAAATAAATATGGGGGTTTTTTTTAAAGTTGGTGGAGGAGCAAGAATGCTGTTACCTTTTGCAATATCCAATTTTGTGACAAAATAGGTGTCCAAATGTTGGTTTTCCATGTTGACACTTCATGCTTGTTAGATAAAGGAAAAGAAGCTCCAAAATACTTTTAAAAGTGAAGTTTCATAGAAACCGCAATCACGTGAAATTAGTCAGTCATGGTTTAGTGAAACAACTTTTCTCACTGGAAGCTTCATTCAACATTCTTTTCCTTTTTTTCTTCTTTTTTCCTGACTGACTACTTAGAACAAATACAGGCTACTTCATGGATGCACTTCACATACTGAGTGGGCTTTATAAACCTTTATTAACTGTTATTAGTGGCTTAATAAAAAATTGCAGCTGTCCGCCTACAATCCGTAGACTGTGCTGATCTTTTATGGGTGATTTTCTTCCTAAAGTACCCATTCAGCCAAGAATGGATCCCATGCCTGTGCAAAGCAGGATTCTGTATTTGAAATGAAGCAAGAAATCCTGTGTATGGAATTGATATTGAGAAAAGAGAGTATCTTGGGAAAGGACAACTCAGATGACTCTATTATATGGAAAAGATTGCTCACACGTACAGACTCTCAATTCATTATCTTCCTTTCCAGAAAAGCTTTGTGTACCATTGGTGACATGAGTCAGAGGACAAAGTGTGTGATGAAAAAGGGAAGGTGGATGTAGTAGAGGCAAAACACTGCATATATTTCTATCATTAACCTAGAAAAAAATAGACCTCTCTCCCTGTTATCCCCCTCATTGGATATTCTAGGGAAATGTGTTGTTCTCAATGCTTTCCACATGAGCTTTTGTTTAAAAAAAAAAAATCATGTATTATTGATGTTTTTTAAACAAAGGGCATGTTTTCACTTACAAAACTTGAACTGAAACAATTAAATTGGAAAAAGAGTACAGTTTGTATCAATAATTTACTACAGTCATTCTAATGTTTCAGACATCTATAAACTTAGTTGGTTCCTATTTAATGTCAAAGTAATTACTCCAAAATTACATCAATTTGCCATCCTAAAGGAAATAAAAGTAATAAACCTTTCACTTTTGGCATTAAAGACTCTTACTTAGAAACATTAGTTTCTATAACTTAGCTATATAATACATCAGTGTAAATATTTAAAAGGGATAACTACATTATCTGTGTCAGCAAATATTTCTTAACCTCCATTAATCCATCTTTTATTACTACTGTAAAGAAGAAAATATTAATTACATTATGAAATCTTGGAAACACTTAAATATCTTCAGTGAATCAATCTGTATTTTTATTTTCCTCCCAGCTTTCTAGGAATGCCTGCTTTCTCCATTGGCTTATGGTACTTATGAAAGGCAGAAGCCTGGTCTAAATAAAAACTTACAGTGCATTCCTTTACTTATATGCTGTGAGTATTGTTAAAGTTTCTCTGTTTCAGTCTTTCAATATCTGAAATGACATTAGCAAAAAAAAATGTCATTCAGAGCACTCATCTAGGTCCCAATTCTACAAAAAGAGCACCTGAAAGATAGGTATTTTGTTAGACTGGGAGAAGACTGAGAATTAAGTGGTTTTGGTAAAACTTGAACTATGAAATTGGCCTATACTTACGGATGGGAACAAAATGAGAAAGTTTTTCAAAGTGTTGACAAAATATGGAACATTTCTCACTCTGTGGCCTGTTGACTAATGGACGTTGCAACAGGCTGGACAAGTCGCTGAATACCTACACATTTTTCAAAATTCATAGTCTCCTATTCACAACCTTGCAAAAGCTCTAAACAAATATGTTCAGCAATAGCTGGAACTAGAACAAATATTGCTCAATGAGAAGCGGAATATAAGTTGTGTTTTCAGTAACAGAATTAAAATTGAAGTTAAATTGTTACGCATAAGAACTAGAACTAATTAATTACTGTGTAAATAATAAACACTGGTACTGTAGTGTGAGCCTAAGGGCCTATCCACATGGATTCCTTTTTGGTATCAAGGCTGTTCCTGGTTACAACTAGAACATTACCCGAGTTTCAATGTTCTGTGGACATATGGGAGATACAGGAACCCAAGGAGAACTTAAGAAGCTTGCAAGCATGATTCCATTAGGGATCTGGATTCTACCTGGAAGTATGAAAAGCCAGTACTACGTATATTCAAGTGGTGTAATCGCTGGTAATTGAAATCATAAAAGTGATGACACAGAAATGTATACAAAGAGGAAACACCTCGTGTTTCAGTCATTGTAGAGTTATTAAATGACTCTATGTTGTAGAAGTCTTTGGATACCTAAAAGTGCCTTTTGCATTTACTTGCATTTCGATCAGTGTTTAAGGCTACTCATTATATAATCACGTTGCTAGCCCGAATCTGACTCCCCACACAACCTCTCAGTTTAAATGGGGTGCATTTTCAAATCATGGACATGGCAAAATATTTGGTGGCCTAGGTTTATATTGTCTCCAAAGGCCACAGTGACGGAATTAGATGCTTCTTACAAAATGCTGCTATTAACCGTACTGTGACCACCTAACCAGGGATTGTGAATTCTGAGGGTTTGCTTCTCTCTCCTCATTGTTTCCAGCCAGGCTGCAAGCTGCCCAGCAGCTCACATGCACATTGAGGAGAAAAGGTGTCATCTCTATCTACGCCACATCGCACTTTGCTGAGTAGAAGCGAGAGCCCAAGTTGAAGCTATATAGAGAATTTTGAGGAAGCAGTGGTATGACTAAGACATGAATGACCTTAAAAGAGAATTCAATAAAGGCAAGGGAAGAAGATGGACACAATGTGAGGTCTTGAGGCTTCTTGTAAACTCAAAGCAGTGGTGAAGTCACCACCGTGTGTATCTACTTACAAACACGTCTCTCTGTGTTGCAAAAGAAAAATCACCAGCAAAGTTTGATAACATACTAATCTTTAATCTATAAAGGAGATTAATTTCAAAGTTTAACATTATAAAAGAATAACAAATACTTTTTAGAACAAAAATACAAGATAACACACAGTTGCATCTTGGTTTCTCCTGTTGCCAGAGCTTAGAGTACACAATTTCTGGGGTACAATTCCATTGCATACAGTGTTTCCTATCACTTCAGAATATGTTGGAATTGAAACGAAACCTTTTGATTCCCAAAAAGCTTTTCCAGGTACAAGCTCAAGCCAGGGTGCTATTATGAGTAGCTAGCCACATGTCAGATCCCACACATTATTTAAACAAACCATAAGGACATCACTGCTTGCTGCTACATTCCTGCCTTCTCATGTCAGCTCCTAGATGCCAATCGTCCCTCTACCACTGCATCGATCAACCCAGCTGCTTGTAACTCACAGCTGTTCAAGAGCAGAACTTTTTTTCATTTGGGTGCCCTGCTCTAAACTCACATCCGGAAGTTCTTATTCCCCTCAGACACACATATATAAAAAAAAGCATTGGGGGGAAAAAAAGTATGAAAACTTTTGAGAACTTTCTTCAGACAGCAAAGAAAAAGCTTCAGGCAGGGGCAATGTCATAGCCCCTCCTCTAGTGGGCCCCCAGGCAAGCCAAAGAGTTGATAGGGGTAGCCAGGTGTAGGGGAAAAAGGCTTATCCTTCCCTGTCACTACAGTAAGATTTACAATTCTGACCCATACAAACTCTGCTCCTGCTTTGCACTGACCATAGAAACATGCTTTTAGGCCCAGGCTGAACAAGACTGGAGCGACATCACAGTGCACCTGACTCCTTTTTGGTTTGCTGTGTTAATAACCCAAGCGAAAGCAAACAGGAGAAAAATCCTACCAAAACTTATAAAAAAAGGCACTTCAAAAATTGATAAAAGGATACATTTTTCTATAAGCATCCCAAGTAGAATAACTGTTTTTTGAATCCATTAGTGGTTGTATTCTCATTGCATGATCTTTGGAAAGCCTAGTAATCACAATAAAAAACAAAATGAAATAAAATATTGCCACCGATGAAAAATCTGTTCAGTAAAAAACTGCAAAACCAAGTAAACAGCAATTCACACAATTCTCTCAGTCCTGCAAACCTGAAACATTCAACACTGCTTGGACAAAATTGAGAATACAGTAGATTTTTCAGGATAACTCTACTTAAATGACACTATTAAGAAAAATAAGGCATACTATTGAAACCAAAATACATAGAATCAGGTTTCTATGCTACTGTTTGCCAAAAAGTTATTTTTAAAAAAATTGTTTAAATGCAAACTTTTACATCTCCAACATGTTTTACATATTTCAGACAAGAAAAGAATACACATACATTGTATGTGATAATTTTTCCAAACTAGCTATTACTTTTTCACAGATTAAAAAAAAAAGTCTGTTTAAATATTTTATTTCTACAAAGTGAATTTACATTTTTAAGTACAAAGTGCAAATACTACAGTTGTTTTTATTGCCTTTTGGTGAGGAAATCTCCCACATGTCAAAGAGATCTGCCTTGGATCAGTAAGGTGTTCACCCTTGCTTCTTTGAAACTTGCTGAAAGGAAGTTGGGAAAATTTGCATTATTAATGATGTTTTTAATTAGTCCCGTATAAACATCTATCTCTATTTTTCAGCAGTGCCCACATGCCACTACCAGAAGGAGAGCTCTGCACAAATAGATATAGGGAATAAAAAAATTCCTGCCTTGTAGTTCTTCACGGCATCTACGAGCAAGGGTATGAGCAGTATCTTGACTACTTACCTATGGTCCCTTTAAATCTCCCCCTGTCAAACTCACAGTTTTAGCAACTGCCTGGGCAAGTCCCTGGTGCAATACACCTCCTATGGCATGGGATGTATAAGGAATGGGCTGCTGGCCAAAGTCTCACAAACAATCTGTGGCTTTCTCATAAACTTTCTTCTAGGCTGCAACAAAACCCCTCGGTGTCACTGCCAGCGTGTGGGCGTGCATTGTGTGTGTTTGTTGGGCAGGGCGGAGCTGAGCAAGGGAGATTTACCCGGCCACTACCGGAGTCCTGTCAGACCCACCCCCTACTTGACCTCTTTTACAGCAACCACAGCTGTGCCTCGGCCAGCATATTGGTGTACGTTTCTCCATCTGCTTTCTTTCAGTAAGCCCCTATGAGGGCCTACACACACAGATTTGCACATAATGTAAAGAAACCTGTGCCTAAGCACACATAAGCATATACATAACTAAACTGCTGCAACAAATTACTAGAGAGCGAGCTTTTGAGTGTGTGTCTCCTGAGTGGTGCAAATCTGACCAGGCCTTCTTAGATGGGTGGTTTTCTTTGAGCAGCTTCTACTCTTTTCAGTAGCTTCCTTCCAAGTGAGAACTTCTGTGATGACAACCACCTTCTGCATTTGCAGCCATGTATTGTTCAAATATGGAACTGCCAACAGACGATTTTCTTAGCCAGCTTTAATTTAAGGCTATCATTCGTCAGCAACAGCTCTTAAAATAATTGATGCTGAGTCAGCAAAATTATCAGACAAAATTGAAAAGCATGGATGCTCTTAGGACACTTTCATTACCAATTCTGCAAGTCAGTATCAGATTACAAGAAAGGGGAGAGGTCTTGTCATGCTCCAAGTGTAATGCACGTGTGCCAGTAATTGCCATTATATAATTAAAATAACCCCTCTGAATGCTTTGGAGTTCTGACAGGATAATTGTTTTCAGGCTGTCTTGTTTAAAGCACAAGTGATTTGTGGGGGAAACCTGAAAAATTAAGACCACAAGCACTTGTTTAAACAAACACACTTATCACATTATTGTAGCTGTGAGAATATTTTGTATTCCACCAAAGGTATGTAGGAGGTCTCTAGCAGAAACCACAACCACTGTTGAGCTTGCCTTAGGAAGTGCAAACCTAACATCAAACAAAGCAGAGATAAAAAAAAGAACAAATTGACGAGCAACTTTGAGAGGAAGATTTCTCTTGACTTGTGGGTAGGTTCACCTGGAGTTCAGTTTTTGACAAATTAATCTAGCTTTATGATAGATGGGAAGACATTTACCACAACTGGGGTTTTGGGGTATTTTTAGCCAAATTCTTATTTTCAGAGGTGCAGCATTACCTGAGCTGTTCTTATAATGTGCTTACATGAATAATTTTTAAACTAGTTCATTATTTACTGATGCTTTTGTGGGCGTTAATAATTTAAGTCCTCTAACTAATACAATAGTGGGGTAAGAACAGTGTGAAGATGACTCTTTTACTAGACCATTCAAATTACTGGACTCACTAAAACCCTCCTTCAAGACCATGCAAAAGTTCTGGGAAGGTATGTCAACACTGCCCAGAAAAAATTTCTTTAGAATACATGGTTATAAAAATAGACACACACAAATTAAAAACAACTTTTTATAACTTATTTTCCTGGCCCTTCACTTGAGTCCCTCCTTTTCAAAGTGCACCTTTCCCTCATTTAAAAACTCTGCTTTTGTACCTTTTGCAGCTCTGAATGGCTTGGGTAGCCCAACATCCATAGATGACATACACTGGTGCTATTTTGAAAAACAGGATCAAGTCTGTGCAGAAAATTGATTAAAAAAAATATCACAGATTATGTTGTCAGGGTTCTTGACATTTTATTTGCTCTAATCATTCTGCAATTTTAGTTTAAACATAGATTAGCAGACTGATGCAAATCCTAGTTCTTCAGCATCATTTTGCTCAGCCAGCAAAGGCATTTGAAAGTGACAGCTCTTTTCATTGCACTAATATTTTAAAAGCTGTTTAAAGCCACCATTCAGTGGGGTTTGTGAAATGTATAGATTTTCATAGGGCATGGGAAATGCATGGCTTTGTTCATTTCAATGAATGTAAGTTTGTGTCTATAGTGTGACACAAAGAAAAACTGACAGAATTCAGCTAAAGCAAAAGTTAAATGAAGATGAAGCAGTGCACATTTAAAAGTGTATGGGAATGGTGTCATTCAGGAATGCAGAAGACTCACAAGGGCTCAATTACAATCATCCAATTATCCTTTGTGTCCTATATGTCAACTTACACTTTCCTAGGAACTTCCACACGCAAACCTAATCCACTTTGCAAATTATGAACATTTACTCTGCACCTGTAGAGTGATTTAGCTTTCCATAGACAGAACTTAAGTCAAAATTTGTTAATTGGGACGTTGCTCTATATTTTTCTGGGAACTCTGCAGAATAGCAGATTAATGCAGTTTGAAGCTGCAATGGTAACTGCTAAAACCCCAAGAAATTCACCTGAGAGAGGCAGAAATGGAGACCTTGCTCTCCTCAGTACTCACCTGCCTGCTGGATGAAGTGCTCTCAGTGTTGGTTCTAGGGACCGCTAAAGGAGGGGAAAGAAAACATTATAAATATGGTTTGCAAGTTTTCCTCAAGAAATGAAGTCCTCATTCTGGAAAAGATATTTTTTTAGACCAAGTGAGTGCACAGCTTTCAATAAATGAGATAAAGTATTTCAAATCTTTCATTAACACATCCACCTTTTTCTTTCCTCAATACAGGTGTTGCTTATTTCAAGGAGCTATATGAAAGCTGAACAACATCTCTTGCCAATTAACATGTTCCATTTGCTTAGGAGATTGCATCTAGTCAAGGTTGAGCATTTCAAATTTATTAAATCTTTAGTAGTAAATATAGTCTATTTTCCCTGGCAGTAAAGAAGCATGGACAAGCAGACTGCCTGGAAAGCATTCGCTTTGATTAAAGATATTGCACAGAAACAGTTCTACAAGCCAAAGACATTGTTCACATTTAATCTGTAAAACTACAAGATTATCACTCTTTTTTAAAATTTCTTAGTCTCAAAGACAGCGATCAAAATAGGAGAAAATAAACCCCCAAAAAGCTAAATGAATTTGCTAGTCCATTAATTTTCCCAAGCAAACTTGTGAAGCTAGGGAGGAACTTGCTCTCTTGGTTTTCCATGTCAGTCTGTGAGACAAACAAGCTGCACTGGAACAAAGGGGAACAAAACTGGACCTTGAACAACGCTGCAGCAGTTAGTACACCCCTCAGAAAGCGTGCTTTGCAACTCTCTGGCTTTTATATTGCTTCAAATTGTTCTCACACAAGACACCTGGAACTCACACAAAATGATACAGAGCCACATCCTTAGCTCAGCTCTCACACCTCAGGAGACAAGAGTCTTATATTTTCCTAGAAAAGTAACTCTAACTGCAGTGAAGTGGTAATTGCTTTCATTTGTGCAAGTGAAAGGAGTATCAGAAAGGAAATTTTAATTATCAAGCAAGAGAAACAAAATAGAATAATGCCATTCCAACAAAAGTAATTTTTATTGTCTTGTCCTTAAAACTATGTACTTCTAGTAAAGCAACCCAATGATTTGGTTAAGAACTTTTTTCCAACTAGATACCACTAGTTTTTCAATGCCAAACTTCTGAGAATTTTTTTTTCCTTCCAAACTTGAATGTTCTCATTATTGAAGAGATTTTTTTTGGAGAAGATCTGTTACAAAACTTCAGTTATGGTGGATGCAATTTTTACTTTAGCCAAATCTGTGTGTGATCTTCATTATGATTTCATGCCTCTTACAATTTTCATTCCCAAAACAGGCAGCTTATCCTAATCTTTGGGGCTTTTTCCACTGGAATATGAAGACAAAAAACCTGGGGTTTGCTTTCAGTCTTGCTATGACTTTCCTTTACCTCCTGCATAGTGATTTTGGACCCAAATTTCATCCACAGTAAGTCCTAGGAGTGTCTGCTGCAGTAGGACAGAAGAGTTTCACATTTATAGCATCAAGATAACAAGTCATACACCTTCATATACATTTGTTAACCTCCATCATCTAAGTGCAAATTGCAAGGTATCATTATGAGATCCACAAAAAAAGCCACAGAAAAAAAACTCTTGGATTTGATCGATACTTGTTTTGAGAGATGTGTTACTGGGAGCTATAGACAATTTACCTTATTAGTAAAATGTAGACCTCTTCTGTCTTTCTACAGTATTCCCTTGCTAGACTTGAATACAACCAATGAGAGATTTGTTCTACTGTCCTTGCTTCATTTTAAGGTACCAGACAAAACAATTTAACTATATTAATTCTTCTACAACTTCTTAAATTATGAGGATCTACTGCTGCTGTTTAGAAATTTTTTTTTCTTATTTTTTTCCCGTTTTCAGGAATTGGGTGATTGGACTCTGCAGGGCCTATTGTACTCTGTAGTTAGTTGTTCCCCTTCCTACCAGTTTGTCAGCAAGGTAAGGTGGCTGTGTATTAGCCATTATTTCACCTGTTTGGCAGATGACCACATTCCTCTCTGTATCTCTAAACCACATTTGAGAAAAGAGAAATCATTAGAAAGCTCAACCATGTGCTTCCTTCCAGGATTGCAAAAAGCACAGGTATGATACTTCCACTCACTCAGAACACAGTTCTATAAGAACACTACACTGGCTTTTTGATGACTGTTATAGTATCCTCTTAGGTTTCCTACCATAATACATTTAATGGTCAGAATCAACAGGAAGTTTTTGATTCTGTTGGAGCAAAGTGATCCAGAAGCAACTTTCTTGCCATCTGCCCTAAGCAACAGCTGCATTAGCTGCAGACAGGTGTATTCTTTTATTTTGTAGAACTCTGGCACATATAAATATCAGACTTCATAAGCTTTGAAGAATTTAGTGAAAAAGGCAGAGAGAAAAGGTTCTTACTATGGCGTTTCTTTGTTTCTGCTTTACCTTCCTCTTTTGTCACTCCCAAGCAGCCCATTAATTCTTGAACTGACAAGGACTTGTCGTTGTTCACATCACAGTATTCCACAAACTTCTTCACACATTTTTTGGGCTTTGATTTCTTTCTTAGGAATCTCTTAAATGGCTTGATTTCCTTCTTGCCGATATCACCACTGGAATTTTTATCTAGCTGTTTGAAATACCAATGGACCACCCTCTCTTCCAGAGTGTGATTTGGATCAGGCTCTGAAACCCTGAAACAAGAAAAAAAGATAATTTAGCCTTAATTCTGATATTTAATACTTTTATTTCAGAATAGTTACATCACCATCAGATGACCATCACCATTGTTACATAAAACTCCCTGCTTTTGGACACTAGCTTCTGGTAGTGAATCCCTCTTTTTTTTCACTTTGGCCAACTATGTCCTAAATTTTACTCTAGAATCTGCTTTTAGTTTACTCTCTGAAACCCTACTGAGGTCAGCATCATACTCAGCAAACAGCGCTTTCCCCTTAAATTTCCTGAAACAGAGAAAAGTGGAGAACAAAGTAAAAGAGAAAAAGACTGTTTCATAGATAGCAGAAGCATTAAATGTGTAAAGTAACCAACTGAAGTTGATCAACAATCAGCATCGCCAATTGAAAACCCAGTGAAGCTCCAATTACAACCCATGATGGATTCTCTTAGAGATAAAACACCTAAATGTATTGAATTACAGGATAAGCTATAAAAACAAATGCTATCTCCTCTTCAGATGGTAAGCACCTGACCTGAAGATGCCCAAAGTTTGACAGCATTTACACATTTTTAACACTACCTGTGACTGTTGATAGCATTGGTTTGTTTTGCAAGCAACTAGGAAGAATATGAATCAGGAACGCATTCAAGAAATAAAGCCTGAGAGGGGAACAAAGACTGACACACATTTGAACCAGCAGCTACAGATAAACCCTGAGCTGTGCCGCTGAGAATTCTTCTGTCAAGTGTATCTCTGTTTAGTGAACATAGTCCACAGTGGTAACTTGGAAGTAAACTCTCCTAGACAGGTTCTTGGAAATTTACCCTTTGTGAAGGCTCTACAAAGCCCTCAATGATCCATTCACCACTGCTGGAATCCTTTTAAAGACACACAAAAGGGATCTGAAACCCACCGGCTGGAAGACAGTGATGGATCAGAGACCGCGTGCACCATATCTGTGGACAATGCATCCAAAACACTGGTCAGGAACTCATTCTTCTTGGCCCCAGGACACCCTAGAAAAGCAGATTTTTTTTTCTTTTCTTGTTATCTGTTTTTACATTTATATTCCAACAATAGTTCAGACTTTGAGATAGATATTACTCCCTGTACACAAATTTCCATAAATTGTGGACAAGTTCATAACATAATTCAAAAACAGGCAGCTAAATTCAAGTGCATATCTGTAACAGGGCAGGAATAAACAAACAACCCTTTGAACTCAAGGAAGTGGGAATCTTTTTTGCATACCTTTATTTCAATCTTGGCCATTATTTTTCCTTCTTTAACATGTCTTTAACATGGCTGTCACATTTTGAAAAGAAGAGCTTTGAAGCAATAGAAGTTTGTACGTGACACAAGACGGAAACATGGACTAGAAGCCGACAACACAATACTTATTTCAGATTTCCACTTTTGTTCCTCTTATTTTCCATTGGCTTTCTCGACACACATTCTTTCAGTGCATTTGTTTTTCTCTCTGTAAAATGATAGCCAACTCCTTGTCTCTTTCCCTTTCCCCTTGGACAGGGGTTAACTAGCACCACATGGCACCTAGCCCAATCAGCTGCTGTAAGTTGGTACTTTGGTTCATACTGTGAGATCCTATGGTGATGCTAGATCATCCTCATAATTACATTCCATATGCTACAAAGTTCTTCTCTGAAAGAAACTGACAGCATGTTTCAGACACGTAATATGTCAGACAAATATATACTGAAAGATCCCCTCTTCAAGCAGCACAGCTGGAGCAGATAAATTCCTCTGACAAGCACATGGATGTTGACACATGGAGGTTTGCTTATACAATACACCTGCTTCCTCTCCTCTTCCCTGGAGCCCTGAGCCAAACACCAGGTCTTCCTCTAACCCTCTAATAGCTGAGTTAAAGTATAGGATGATCCACAATCAGTGACATGGAGATTACAAGCTTGGAGCTGGAGCCCATGGCAGGACTTTCACAGAGTTCTATGCTGGAAGCCACTTACCACAGCTCTGTTTTAAAGTGAAAAAGGGAAATTCTTCAAAGTGTTGTGGAAAAGGAAGATTAGTCAGTCAGTAAGGATTTGGTATTTTATTACACTTCTCAGCAACCTCTGGAACAGGCAGTAGGACTACATGAGCCTGAAAAGCTTCATCTTGCCCAGCAAATTATTTTTTAATACATCCCATGTTGATCCAAGGAAAAAAACCTGTGTTATATTAGCCCTTAGTTGTGTTGCAGTAAGAATAGCTCAGCTGTTATGTACAGCAGGAGTACCCACTACATATTATTGTCTAACACATTCATGTAGTTACGAGTTCCTTGCCTTTGGCACCAGGGACATTTTATTCCAGTAACAGTAAAAGGTGTATAACAGGAATTCACTGAGGCAAGTTTCACTGCACTAAAAGTACACATATGAAAGCAGTTGTCACTCTGTTAGATATGTCCCTTTCTCCTTTGTCTTTAACCAATTGTGGGTTTTTTTCCTGCCACAACTGGAAAAAAGAGAAAAAAGAAATAAACAACAACAACCAAAAAAAAAAAAAAAACCCAAAAAAAAAAA